>JAMKQA010039957.1:0-20797 GCA_024699735.1 Posidonia australis | reverse complement strand
TGTTTATATTTTGCCCTCCTGAAGATATCAGGTAAGATATCTTTGAGTTTTTCTCCATTCCACCATCTGTTTTTCCAGAAGATAGTGTTTTTCCCATTATTTTACATGAAATAAGGTAAAATCATTTAAAATATTAAAACTTTTTTTGATTTCTAACCAGGTGCTCTACTTAATGTCTCCAATGTTAAATCATCACCTCTCTGGCCATAAATAAGCATGTTGTTACTCGTTTACGTAAATAATAGATGACTTCCTATGCTTTGCATTGACTTAGACATGTGATATTTTATTTTGACCTTGTTGGGAGGTTCAGAACTTTCAGAAATGGGGTGCTGGACGAGAACAAATTTTATTTTGTCAAGATATTGCATTTTAGAACATGTAGGGATGTTGTTGATTTTTCATTTACGCATTGATTCTAAATCTGGTGGACAAGTAGATTTAACATCTTTGGACACCAGCATGGGAAGTTTTTGGATTTTTTCTTTCTTGTTGTAGACGTAAGGCCAACCTTTCTGGAATCCTTGAACAAATGTAAGACACAATCTGGTATTGGATCTGAAATTTGGGATTCTATTTAAGCAGGTATGGAAAAAAAAGATTGTTTTCAAGTGGAAGTCTTACACTCAGACATTCGATCTTTACGAAGAGGTTTAACAATTTATTTTTTTATACTCGTGATGTAAAGGTTTCAAGATTTTGACAGGATACTTGAGTTTATTTTAACGTCATGGAAACGAGTTGTTCTAGATTAGACTGATTTAAATGCCTGAGGGTCTACTGTAAGGGACTAAGAGTCTGGACTTTCAATTTCACCTTCGTAATAACAACTACGATATAGAATTGAAATGTTCAATGTGCACATTTTTTAAGCTTCTAGGGAAATACTATATGAGAAGTTTTGAAGACAGAATTTACGTTAATCATGAAGTTGAGATTATCGTTGTGGTCGATGAGAATCTAATTTTTAAAGATATCAGTTGTTTTTAAAGAGTTCCCTTAGAATTTCATTTTTCATATACAAATAGAGACATAGATTCCTTTTCTTACGTTTTCTCAATGAGTTTTATAAAAACTAGATTTTTCTTAAGAAAAGTGTTTTTTTTCTTCTAGATTATCAGGTTCGAGATGGTTTTAAGACCAATGAGATTAAGATGTTGACTTTCTTTGAATTTATGAATCATATGTATTATTATTATTGTTTCTATTCATGGTCAAGACTTTTAGTTCATAGTAGTTTATTAGATTTTCATTGTAGGGTTAATATATCATCTGAAGAGAGATACATACCCACTCATTGAGTCTTTTGACTCATTAAATTTTTTTTATTGGTTTTTAGTTTCTTAGGTGGGGCAATACTGTAGCGACACTAGCGAGAGTTCCAGAAATTTATTCTAAGGTCGAGCTATCTTAGTTTTTAGAAAATTTAAAACATATGTGTGTTTTGTTTATTGTAAGATAAGATTCAAAGGATATAATAATTGTGAGACTTGTTCTTAGATTATTAGTATTTAAGTTTCTAGTGAATTTTATGTTATTAAAAAACTAAAGGATTATTGGATTTTGTCAATAAAATAAATGATTATTGATCAGTATGCATTATTTTTGTTAGTAATAGGAGATATGAGAATAAAAGGAAAATCTTGTCTCTTTTCGAAGGATGGGGTTTTATAGTAGGTCACCAATGGGCCTATTTTCCTAATGCATAAGTGAAAAACATATTCAACCGTAAAAAATGAAATAAATTATCAGAATGTGTCTAAAGTCAAGCCTATCCAAAGGAACATGCTGCATTTACATTTATTTCTTTGAATTTCTTGTTGTTGCTTAAAGGCTACCTATACACATATGATGAAGAACCTGCAAAAATAAAAAAATTGCCAAATGGTCAATAACAACAAAAAGGGAAATACACTTATAGAATGATTAGTTCAAGAAATAAACTACTAATTACCATAAAATACCAATTGAGATTTATTAATACATGATAGAAGTAGGCATACAACGAGATTTGTTAATACATGATATTGTTACTATAATTACTAATATATGACAAAAGTAGTGTCACCATGTAAGGACATTTAGCGATCTTGATACAAAGAGTCTTCCTACAATATAGAAATCTTGACAAAATTTTGTTACACGTGAAATAGTCATAATTAGATTTATCATCTCATCTGATAACCATTTGTCTTTCTCTTCCCTCATTGTAGGGTCATACAACACATTTTTTAAGTTTTTTGAATTATAAACATCATGAACTGAAACCTTCTTCGATTCTTTTGAATCATGATCATCATGAATTGCAATCTTTTCTTTTGAAGCAATTACATCATCATCTAAAGATAATACCTTCATTTAATTTCTATAATATACTCGTCTTTCTTGTCATCTCATTTAAAGAAGTAACATTTGTTATTAACTTGTGATACAATGAGTTGAAGATAGGTGAAGTTGTTAATTTCATAAAAAAACATGAATATGCAAAGCTTACGTAGTTGTAAAACTATCAAAACTATCAGTTTGAATTTTTTGATGTCCTTGACATCAATTGCCTTGCTATTAATCTACAATCGCACAACAATGTTGGTCGATACACATGGAAGTAAGCAATGAATGTGGACATCATTGTGTAAAATTGTAAGCCAATTACTTCGATATATAACAAGAAAAATCATTTTCTTATAAATTCAATTGCCATTTTCTTGATTTTCTTATTAATAGTCAAACTTCATTAATGAGAAAGTTAAACAGACACTTGAACAAACTTCATCATATAATAACATTTTCTCTATTTTCTCTGTTATTATAATTTCCATGTATAAATATTTAATTATCATCATTTCAAGTTTATAATCACTCATCAATAAACCCTTTAAAAGTATCATATATAATTGATCAATATGAGAGGTTTCACTTGATGGAGCCATGGTGACTAGTACTTGCATTCCACAATTTCAATATGATTACAAAATATATTTTCCTTTATAGTCACAATCATAATTTCAATATCATTGCAAAATATATCATCTTTCGTTTTTTAATAAAATTTGACTATCATAAAAAAAACAAATAACAAATATCTTACAAATCAAGCTGCTCTGTCGTCTTTAAAAGAGAATTGGAAGTTGTGTTAGTGATGACGAGTTACCAATGGTGCTCTTCACGGGACATACTAGATTTAATTTTGTGATCATTGACGGTGTTTTTTTGTTGACATATTCCACGAAGCTTTTTTCACGGACATCGTTGGAGGTGGCTCTGAATTATAGTTGTGTTTGGAAATACTTTTTCTTTTGCAGTTTATTGAGAAATGTTGATTATTTGTTAAGTCATATTTTTTATAGCTTTTATTGAGATAAAGAAAAACTTGTTTGTTTTGTATGTCTAATAATCGCTTATGAATTAATCAAAGGATTGTATTACCCTCGCTATTGTTGCCAACCTCCACCCATTCATCGCTACGTTGTTGTCGTCTATCATTGTTGGCCACCTTTACTATCGCTGTCGGTCATCGCCACCATCGTCGACCACCACCACTGTCGTCGACCACCATCATCGTCATCGACCACCACCACCGTCATCGTTGGCCACCACCACCACCACTACCATCGTTGTCGGCCACCAGTATTGTTGTCGACCACCATCATTGTCCCTGTTAGTTGCCATTACCTCCACAGGCCACCACCATCACCACTGTTAGCCACCACTACTGTCGTCGTCGATCATACCACCATCGTCGGCCACTACCATTGTTATCAACCACTACGATCGCCATCGTCAGCCACTACCACTGTTGCCATCGACCACCACACCACGTCGTCAGCCACCACTACCATTGCCGGCCACCACCACTACTGTCAACTATTACCACCATCGTTGGTCACCACCATGATTGTTGGCTACCACCACTGTCATCACAGCCAACACCACCGTCGTCGTCGGTCACCACCACTGCTGTCGTGGGCTACCACCATCGTCGTTGTTGGCCACCACCACTAATGTTGTTGGCTACTACCACCATAGTCGTCGGCTACCACCATTACCGCCGCTTACCACCACAACCATCGGCCACCACCACTATCGTTGTTGACCACCACCACAATCACTAACCACCATCACTTCTGCCATCAGGCATCATCATCGTCGTCGTCGTTGCCTTAGTTCATGTTATAATTAAAATCAACTTCTAAGGATATCATTAGAAAATCTATGGTTAATATTCATGACTTTTTAAAAAGTTAATACCTGTTAACTATTCTAAAAACTACCTCAAGAGCTTAAAATGAATTAAGAAGCTACAATCAGTTTTTTTGGAAAAATTTGACAAGCTGGCTTGTTTGGAAATGCTTATTAGGTAATAAGCGCTAAATGCAATAAATTAGTGTAAAAAAATGTTTCCAAACGATATCTAAAACCTTATTGATGCGAGGAAGTGTGAGAGAAGATAGTAGTATTAAGGAGAGGAGGTGGTAATTTGATAAACGCATGTGACAACGGTAATAGATGTCATTGGTGGTGGTTTGAATCGAAAATCTATTGCTACGAAAGGAGGTGTGAGAGGAGATAATGGTGTTGAGGAGAGGAGGTGGTGATACAATGGATGCATGTGATGAAGGTAATGGAGGTGGTCGGTAGTGGCTTGAGTCGGAACCCTATTGTTGCGAGAGGAGATGGCTACGAGGAGGTGTGAGAGGAGGTAGTAGTGTTAAAGAGAGAAGGTGGTGATCTAATGGATGCCTATGACGAGGATAATGGATGTCATCAATGGTGGCACGAATTAGAACCCTATTGCTATGAGAGATGGCTTTGAGGAGGCGTTGGAGGAGGAGGCGGTAATAGTGTTGAGGAGTGGAGGCAGTGATATGACTGACGTATGTGACGATGATAATATGGACATTTTGTCCACCAAATTTTCAATCAAAAATTGCATTCAAATAGTTACATACATGGTGCAAAATCTTCAAGTCATAATATGCACCGAGTTGCTCCTTGGGATATGTACAAAAAAAAAATCAAGATTTTAGAGTGTTAATTCCACCTACAATCTTTACCAAACGAAGTCTAAAGCTTGGAAGCTTCATGTGATTCATTAATTTTAACAAAGTTGAAAGTTAGTGTAGATATATATTTTTATAATATTTTTTTGTAACTTTTAATATTTATGAGTTGATAGCATTTCACGCCAACTTGATCAAACGTTTTCTATCCACAATTGTTTATTAAATTCAACCTTTTTCAATCCAAATTATAGAAACTTTTTGTAATTCTTTAGGTTTTCTAAAAAACTATGATCTAATATAGATACACATGTTATTGGGATGTTTTTTGAAATTTTTTGGTTTTGGCAAGATGATCATATTTCATAACCATATGACCAGAATGATCTCTATATACAGAATCTTAATTTTTTTGTAATCGGTAAGCTAATATTACTATAACCCTTGGTTATGTAACCACCACCAAGAGATGAGCAGTATCAAAATACAGATTGAGTTCAAAAATACAAGCCTTACGTAACTATTAGTTCCTGCCAATAATTGCCTCCTATCAACAGACTTAACAAAAATTTCCAGTAACAATCAAATTGTTTTCAGCTCTATTAACAAAATATTAATCATTGTATAAGATTCTCATCAGCAGGAGGTAGACAAGGGGTATCCATCACAGACTTGGAATTTTGAGAAGCTGCTGGTGTTTGCTCCATTTTCCTAATTTGCTAGAAAGAAGGTAGGACTTCTTCTTTCTCAATGTTTGTACCCAAACATTTTATTATTACGTTCCTTTCATATTGTCCACAGAATAATTTGTATAAAGGCATAGCAACCTTTTAAAGGCATATCAAATTTTAATGCAGGTGGAAGTGTGAATAAGTCTGTAATTGTGAATATTGCAGGATATATGGAACCATGAATGAAAGCATTCCATACCGTATCAACAAAAGAACAATGAATAAATAAGTGATTAATTGTTTCCTTGTGTCCATTGCAAAATATACATATGTCAGAGCCATTCCATCTTCTTTTACAAAGATTGTCTTTGGTTAGCACTTTATTGAAGAGAACCAACTAAGGAAAAAGTTTAACTTTAATAGGTACCCAACAACTCCAAATTTGCTCATAAAATTGAAATCTGAGTCCTCCATTATTCAATATTTTGTAACAGGAATTCACAGTGAAATTTTCTTTGGTAGGGTTCCAAATCAAAGTATCCTCTTCAAGAATTAATTGAGTATTGTTTAATATTTCCATTAAGTAATCAGCCTGATCGTGAATAAATACACAATTGACATATGACATGGGGTTAGAAAGTAATTTGTTACATAATCTTAATTTAGTTTGGGTCTTTCTAATGCAATTTATAGAAGCAATATGTGATTTTGGAGTTTGACAAAAATTGAGAGCTAATTCAGTTACAAATTTTATAGAGATTTGTTTTGAAAATTTTATTTCTTTACAAGATGATTGTATTTCATATCTATATGTACCAGGCAATATGTATCCACAGGATTTTCATTTAATTCATATATTTCTCAATATGAAAAATAATATTGTAATTAGAACATTAATGGTTGTTACTTTTGGTGCTACAATTTAAGAGATGATTATGAGCCTCTCTAAACGATTGCAAGAGAGTTAAAGAGGCATTAGTCAAACATGTAGCTGGATGGGAAAGGAATTGCAGTGCATTGAGTGCGATATTCTATGACTTGAGGCTCAAAAGTAAGAATGAAGTTAATCACATTAAATTTCATTCCATCTGTATCGAGACTATTGATGTGACCTATGAGTGAATAATGGACAACAAAATGAAAGTAATACATATATTATTTAGTCTTTGATTTCGAGGTTGCAATTAATGTCGTAGATTTTATAGTTTAATTGTCAATTTCTGCTTGATTATTGACTAAAACGGAAGCAGGCACACAATTTAGTGGTGAAGATGACATCTCGTCATCTCGACGTTGATGTCAATTAGGAAAATGATTATTGACACTGAGGATTCAATGCATGGAAATTTCTAGTGGAGTCGTCGTTTAAAAAACTAGAAGTTGGGACTTGGGAGCGAGAATTAGCACCACGTTAAACATTAAATTACGAGAGTATCGAAAATTCAAACTTAAAGCATTTATTGCGGGTTTAAAAAATCAAACCGTGGATGGTAAATGTTTGAAAGAAACAACCAAAAACATAAAATTCAAATATAGAACTATAACTAATAAATAACATGATCTTAAGTAAACAATGATTGCTTATTTAATTTAGAATTTAAATTATAATTGTTAATTAGTTTTCAACAAGAGCCAGATAAGATAAACTTACACTTGTTTAGATATACAGTTGAAAAAGAAATCTAGAAAATTTCACTTCAACTTTTGTTTATTTGGCAAACCATGGTTAATTTAACATATCTAGAAAATTATGGTTAAATGGAAAATAGGATATTAATATAACCGTCTAATTACTGAGAGTTTACCACATAAGCATCATTGACGTGTAATCAATATGTTTTAACAATATTCATTGATCATTAACCATGTTTTTAAGAACATTACATTTTAATTATTTAAACAAGAAAAATTTTGAATTTCACTCAAATTTTAGTCTAATCATTAATTTATCAAAAATTGCGACGTAAAATAATAAGCAACATATTTGAATTTGATTATTTTCACATTAAATTATTCAATAATTAATGCAATCATGTTATTTATTATTTATAGTTTCTAAAATATAGCATAAATGATGTGCATAACACATGCCAGTAGACTCTATGCATATTCCACGAGAGTACGAAGGAAAAATGGTGATACTAAAATCAAACTCTTTTGGTCCCGAAATGGGGAAAAAATTCTATTGAAATTCAAAGTTCAAATTCAATCCATTTCTTCTCCAGTAAGTACATATTGACACTGTTGTTGGCTCGGACTAAACAAAATCTATTTCATTTGGAAACCCTAATCATGTTTAGTTATCACTTCCATTCCTATTAATAATAGCATGCATTCCTTGTGGATTATCTTTTTAATTTTTTGTATTAGGGAAAACCACAAAAAAAAAAAAAGGTCATGATCACTGTCCTCTCCAAATAACGCACAATGGTGGTTGCTGACGACAACGTGTCGTAAAAGTCGACCCCACACCTGTCGAAGCTGGGGTGGAGAATAGGACGAACCACACCCACCCACATACAGAACCATGATCCATCCACCTCCTCAACAGGGCCGAGTTCTCAGCCCTTGTCTCATTTAAGCGAAAAAGCGAGGCAATTTGTGCAAACAAACGGAAAGTTTTCGATATCCTGCCCCCAATAAATAGACCCACCACCTTCGCCATCTCCTTCTCAGTCTCCTTTCCCCGTTTTCCACCTCCTGCGCCTCATCCTCTCGTCTCCTGATCTCATATCTCCGTCTGCAGCTATGGCAAGGGATCCCGTCCGCGTCCTCGTCACCGGCGCTGCAGGTCTGTGTCCCTTTCTCTGCTCGTGTCGGCCGATTTGACTGTTCTGGATCGGATCGCGCCTGGGGGTCTTGATCACCCAGATCCTCTCCGATTTGCATGTTTTAGTGTTTGATGTTGGTAGGAGTGGGTTTGATTGGTGTTTCTTCTGTGCCTGTTGCTTTTCTAAGTCTTCGTTTCGTAGATTTCGTCGGGTATGTGGCAGAGAGACTCGTGGGTGGGATGAGTATGGATTTGGGAGTCTCTCCCTCTCTCCCTCACTCCCTCGCTTACGTGGATTTAGCATGTAGCATTAGACTGATGTTATTTTTACGGGCCTCTCGGAAAGATCCCTTTTTTTATGTTACGTGATTTCTCCGTGGAAATCCTATGGGGTTCTGATGAATGATGATGTATTTTGGTTGAAAATTTGAATGTAGATTTAAGATTTCGTTCCTTTTTTTTTTTTGTTTAAAGGCAAAGCTTCTAAGGAATATTATGCATTTGTTTTTCTAATACAACTAAGTGTAAGTACGACTATGTTACATCTTTCCTTGCTCCGGACGTAATAAATAGTAGCTCTTTTATGAAATATACCTGACAATTCCTTGGATTTCAACGTGTATCTTTGTTTTGCCAAAACGATGCTAGTCTTGAGTGTACCTTGCTCTCACTACTCCAGAGTATATCATCTTTAAACTTTTATATTCTCGTGTACATATCCATGATTAGTTTTGGTAACACCAACTGGCTTTAGATGGTATAAATCATGGTAACAAGAAGCAAAAGTCATCTCATCAGTAGTGTTAGAGTAGTTATTATTATGTCTTATGTCTAAATGGGTTATTGGATATCCATTTACTGTAGGGATGTCTAATATGCCTATATATATGTACTAATCTCATATCAATAAAGATAGATTTTTGATCTTTCACTACATGGTACCAGAGCATTGAAAAAATAAACAAAAGAAAACCCTAACTGCCTGGCCCACTGGCCATCGGTGCTTGACCCATTGGTCGTCGCCTGCTCTGTCGTCGGTAGGCCTCTCTCGGACCTTCCTAGCCGCTGACAGCCACTCCCGCACCCTCCTTAGCCACTGGCAGGCCTCTCCCGAGCCTGCAGTCCGTCGCTGGCTCTCCACACAGTCGTCCAACTGTCACCGACGCATGGTCAGCCACTGGTGATGCCCTGTTGTCTCTCTCGTCCAATAGTTAGGGCAGTCTAGTCCTTCCTGGTCATGTTTTAAGCCCTCCTCTGGTCTCCGGTTGTTGTTGTGTGTGGATACGTCACATCGACACACCATGGTGAACAGTCTGGTTCATTTTTTCCCTAGTTTTCAGATCATATATTGGTGATTTTCTAGTAGAATTCAGCCATGATGGCATCTCAGGACTCTTTTGTTAAAAATATGAGTGGAACTTCTGAGAAACTCTCTAGAGATAACTATCATTTATGGACACAAAGCTTCGAAACCTTTGTCTTGGCACACAGGAAGTTGAAACATCTTACGCATCCTCCTTCTGATGTGAAATCTAATACGTATAAAGATTAGTTGGTTGATGATGCAGCGGTTATTACTTGGATGACCAATAGTATGGAGTCTTCAGTTGTACATGGTGTCATATCCTTGCAACAAGTGAAGAAGATTTGGGACACCCTTCGCCTTACCTATGGTCATGAAAAGAACGTCTCCAGAGTTTGTGAGATCTATAAGCAGTTATTTACTCTACGATAGGATGATAGATTTGTCCAGGACCTATTCACTGTTCTTCGCGCCTTACTGGAGGAGTTGGACATTTACCAACCTTTGACAGTTGACATCACTTGTTTGCGTCAGTACCGCGAAGAATTAGCAATTGCAGTGTTTCTCTCTGCCCTGAACTTTGATCTCAGTTCCCAAATTAGAGGTCAAGTGCTAGCTGTTGATGTACTTCTAGATCTATAGACTACGTTTAGCAAGGCTCTACGAGTTTCCATAGTCACATCTCATACTGTGTGAAAGCCTTAAGCTATGGTGGCCACACGACGTAGAGGTCGTGGTGGTTCTCAAGGAGGACGTGGTCGCAGTGATACAAGTGGACGTCCACGTTGTGCACATTGTGGACGGTTGGGTCACAAGATTGAAAAATGTTAGGATATTATTGGTCGTCTTCAGACGACAAATATTACTACCAAGCCTTCCACAACTGCTGTCATCACTGAGGCGTCGACATTCACAGTATCACAGGCAGACTACGAGCGGCTTTAACAGTTAAAGGTCACCGACTCTATTGCCACGGCTACACATGTCAGCTCTTCAAGTACTAGTGCTCTACTTGCATCCAGAGATCCCTCCTGGATCATTGATTCCGGTGTCTCCTTCCACATGTCAGGTACACGTAGCTTATTTATCCAGTTATCTCAGTTATTTGATATTCAGACTGTCGCGATTGTTGAGGGTCGAACTTGTCCCATCTCAGGTGAGGGTGGTCCATGCTTTTTCACACTTGCCACTTGCGAATGTCCTTTTTGTGTCTGATTTTCCTGTCAATTTATTGTCTATTAGTGCCATCACAAAACAGTTGCAGTGTTGTGTGATTTTTTTTCCTTTTCATTGTATATTTCAGAATTTACAGACTGGAAGGAGGATTGGTTTGGACCGTGACAGAGGCAATGGAGTATATTTGCTAGTTCGTGATGAGATACCTCAAGGTTTGGCTTCTGCGCCATCTACTACTGAGTCCTCTTCCTTGTGGCACTATAGACTGGGACATCTATCTCATCAGAAACTTCAGTAGGCTTTACCGTGACAGTCTGTTTCATGTTATGATTGTGAGTCTTGTTAGTTAGGTAAGCACCATCGTGCTTTGTTTAAATGGTTGAGTCTTGCATGTAGTACTACAGCTTTTGAGTTAGTTCATTGCGATGTTTGGGATCCGTCTAAAGTCGAGTTTGTGTTAGGTCATAGATATTACAGTCTTTATGGATGATTTTTCTAGAGCATCCTGAGTGTATTTGCTTAAAGATCGTAGTAAGGTCTATGATGTACTTAAGAATTTTTTGAATGAAATAAAGAATCATTTTAATGTGACTCTTAAGTTTTTGCGAACTGGCAATGTACTTGAGGTCATTCAATCTAAGTTTATTTTTGTTTGTACTTCAATGGGTATTATCCATCAAACTTCTTGTCCTCATACTTCACAACAAAATGGGGTTGCAGAGCGTAAGTATAGACACATCCTAGATGTCACTCGTACACTTATGTTCTATATGCATGTTCCTAAATATTTGTGGGTTGATATTGTACTTATAGTCACTTATCTTATAAACAAGATGCCCTTTACACTGCTTGAGGGTGAGGTGTCACTTCGCCGTCTAAAACTTGAGTCCACCCTGTTTAGTCTGCTAGAGTTTTTGGATGTGTGACATTTGTTCAAGACCTTTCCCTCCGTTTAGACAAACTGTCATCACGTTCTATTAAATGTGTCTTTGTGGGTTATTCGAGGACTCAACGGGGTTATAGGTGTTTCCATCCCCCTACTTGAGGATATTATGTTTCTATTAATATCACCTTCTTTGAGTCCGAGTCGTACTACAGTGTTCCTTCACCATTTAGCATGTTTGTTCCCATTCCTTCGGTTGTTGAGTTGCAAGATGCAGATACTCAGTCCACACTACCAGTTCCGCGACGAGCTCCTCCACCCTTGCAGGTGTATTGCTGATGGCAGTATCCTCTAGTGTCTCCCACCATCGGGCCATTCTTCTCTACAGATGTAAATCCGCTCACCCGTTACTCAGACATGCCTATAGTCTTTAGAAAAGATACCCGTTCATGCATTGTTCATCTTATTTTCCATCTTGTGTCTTATGATGCTCTACACCCTCGTTTTCGTAGTTTTGCCTTGTCCCTTCTTTCTCAAACTATCCTTAGGACTTACGAGGAGGCACTTTCCTTTCCTCATTGGAAGGTGGTCATGGATGAGGAGATCGCTACACTTACTAGTCGTGGTACGTGGGAGTTATTGGTCCGAACTGCTGAGACTACAGTGGTCACCTGCAGATGGGTCTATACCATCAAGTACAAAGTAGATGGCAACATTGACAGGTACAAGGTCAGACTGGTTGCTCGAGGATTTACTCAGACATATGGGATTGATTATGAGAAGACCTTCTTATTAGTTGCTCTTCTCAACTCTATCTGCGTACTTCTGTCTCTAGCTCTGAATAATTCCTGGGATCTGTGTCAGCTTGATGTGAAGAATGTCTTCCTCTATGGAGATTTGACTGAGACAGTATTGATGGAGCAGCCTCCAGGGTACGTTGCTCAGGGAGAGGATTGTGTGTGCAAACTAAAGAAGGCCATCTATGGGCTTAAGCAAAGTCCCAAAGCATGGTTTGAAAAATTCAGTCAGGTAGTACTTGATGGTGGTTTTCAGTGGTGTGCAGTGGATCACTCAGTGTTTTACAGGCGCACAGGTCGTGGATGTGTTATCCTGGCTGTATATGTGGATGACATACTAGTGACTGGGAGTGATGCAGAAGGAATTACAGAGATAAAAGGCCATCTTCATAGACATTTTGTGATGAAAGACATGGGAAAGTGTCGTTAATAATAAGATGACGCTATCATAGATGAAGTATGCATTGGATCTCTTACAGGAGACGGGGCTTTTGAGGTGCAAATCAGAAAGCACTTCTATCGAGCAGACACCATTTTTTTAGGATAGCAGTTTAGAGTTACTGGAGGATCCTGGTCAGTATCGAAGATCGATTGGGAAGCTCATTTATTTGACGGTGACTTGACCTAATATTTCATATACAGTCAGTCTTTTGAGTCAGTTCATGCATGAACTTAGGAGGGTACATTGGACAGGCGTTCTTTGTGTTTTATCTTATGTGAAAGGGGCACCAGGTAAAGGTCTCGTCTATAGGAAGAATGGTCACTCCAGAATTGAGGCATACTCAAATTCAGGCTATGCAGGTGATAGAAGAAACAGTTTATCCACGTCTGGATTTTACACTTATGTGGGAGGTAACTTGGTCACTTAGCGCAGCAAAAAGGAAAATGTGGTGTCAAGGTCTAGTGCAGAGGCTGAGTACAGATCTATGGCTCAGACAGCTTGTGAGATGATGCAGGTAAAATCATTACTTGAGCAGTTTGGATATGATGTTGAGGTGTCTATGTCTATGAGGTGTGACAATCAAACTGCTATCTTTATTGCAAATAACTCTACCTTCTATGAGAGGACAAAGTACATCGAGGTTGACTGTCACTTTGTGAGGGACTTAGTCATGAGAGGAGTTATCTCTACTCCATACACACATTCTTCAGAGCAGTTAGCAGATATAGTCACGAAGGGTCTTGTTGTAGGATTGTTTGAGTCTCTATGTGATAAGCTGAACATGGTTAATATGTATGCTCCAGCTTGAGAGGGAGTGTTAGAGTAGTTATTATTATGTCTTATGTCTAAATGGGTTATTGGATATCCATTTACTGTAGGGATGTCTAATATACCTATATATATGTACTAGATTTTTGGTCTTTCACCACAAGTAGCTTTTAACCTTGATGGATAAAAACAGCTAGAATTCATGAATTCATTACAGTCTTAGAACCACGTGTCTGCTTAGCAGGTTGAAAACTTGAAAGGAGTAACTGTCATAAGTTCCTAAACTTTGTAACAATAATTATGAAAAGAGCCAACAAAGATATATCGGTGTGGAAGCCACGACGTATTTATTGTCATCCATAGCTTATAAGTGAATTGCAGCATAGGCTGCACTCGAATGGAATAAGAGTTAGAATGTATAAGTAAACAAGTAAATTAAAAAATGGAATAGTGGTACAAGTTCTTTTATCCAACAAAAAACTTATTCTGATTTCTTATGGATTTTTATTTTCTTTACTTACTAATCCTTTAATATTTCTATTATGAAAGATTGTTAAATTTCTTTTATCTGTATTTTATTTCATATACAGTGTTCTGATCGTGCAAAATTTTCTGTGTTTCAGGGCAAATTGGGTATGCTCTTGTACCTATGGTTGCCAGGGGTGTGATGCTGGGTCCTGATCAGCCAGTAATTTTGCACATGCTGGATATTCCTCCTGCTGCCGAAGCTCTTAATGGGGTGAAGATGGAGCTGGTTGATGCTGCTTTTCCTCTTCTTAAAGGTAATTCACTCTTTCATTATTTTGAGCAATTTTTCAAGTTATGATGAGTCTCTAGCTTTAGTACCTAATCAAAGTTTCTATTCGTATTAGGTGTTGTCGCCACAACTGATGTTGTGGAGGCTTGCACTGGAGTCAGTGTCGCAGTCATGGTTGGTGGATTCCCAAGGAAGGAAGGGATGGAAAGAAAAGATGTTATGTCAAAGAACGTCTCCATCTACAAAGCTCAAGCCTCAGCTCTTGAAAAGCATGCTGCTCCAAACTGCAAGGTGAATTATATGTTATTAATTGTACCAATTTGATTAATGAAATTTGTTGCTTGATATTAAAGGAAAGTAACAAATTGCATGTGCTTATCTGATGTTCGTAATATTGTATTTGTAATGTATCATTTGCTTGCTTTTGCTGTTGTGTATTTCTTACCAAATACACTTTTCCTGAAATTGATGATTCCCTTGCAATGATTATGTATTAATATGTTGTTGTTCTTTAGGTTGTGGTTGTGGCCAACCCAGCAAATACTAATGCTCTCATCTTGAAAGAGTTTGCTCCATCCATCCCTGAGAAGAATGTTACCTGCCTGACGAGGCTGGATCACAACCGTGCACTGGGTCAAATTTCAGAGATATTGAATGTTCAAGTTTGTGATGTTAAGAATGTCATAATCTGGGGAAATCATTCTTCGACCCAGTACCCTGATGTGAATCATGCAACTGTCAACACACAAGCTGGAGAGAAGGCTGTTCCTGAACTTGTTTGTGATGATGCATGGTACAAATGTTTCTTATATTAGTTTTTGATTGGAATAAGAAAATCTCATCACATGTCTAAGAACTTTCTTTTGTTACAGGTTGAAAGGGGAGTTCATTTCAACTGTTCAGCAGCGTGGTGCTGCAATTATCAAAGCAAGGAAGCTTTCAAGTGCATTATCTGCTGCAAGTTCTGCTTGTGACCATATCCACGATTGGGTCCTGGGGACACCTGAGGTTTGCAAACTTTTTACAATCACTTGCTTCACTATGCATGTTTTGTTAATCCTTCGGTAATGATTTTATTTTATTTTTCATAATGTCATTGCAGGGAACTTGGGTATCCATGGGTGTATATTCTGATGGTTCATACAATGTTCCAGCTGGGTTGGTCTACTCGTTTCCAGTGACATGTAAAAATGGTGAATGGAGTATCGTGCAAGGTACGTGCATTTTAAGCAATCAGTTACTGTTCTTATTAAATTGAAATTACCATAGTTTAGTGTATGTTATCTGCTTTAATTTCTCTAGCATGTATTAAGCTTCTCCTACTTACTGTTTTAGTTCACAGCGGAGCAAAACAATCAATTTGTCCCTGAGAGCATGTCTTCTGAAAGCATATGTCTATGTCTTTTCATTATAAAAAAGGCTGTTTTAAGTCTTAGGTGTGCCCACTAGTTGCAACAAGGATTAAACTGTTTGGAATATTGAATAGTTTATGGTTACTTATAAACTCAATTGTTGTCCTCTGTTAGGATAATTGCTTTCATCAATCAACTCATTGTCCAAATATAAGTTCAGTAGCCTCACCAATTGATCAATCAAGCCCACTAATCGGTTTATCCGCTTTTTTGCTAATCATTACCTGGCTGATCCGACTACCAATATTCTGAACCTTGTTTTTGTCTGTCTTTGTCATAACCCTTTATCTAGGCATCCATAAAAAATAACCATAGCATATGCATAAAGCTGTGAACAGGCCAAACCTGAGCGAGCTACACGATGTCTTGGCTTGGCTTGTTCATGAACAAAGCACAATGGAAGCAATTGACACCAAGTTTGCTGAACCTGCAGTGGCACAGAACTCTTACAAGTGAAGACCAAGCCAAACAATTGGACAATAATTAACTAATCCAATAATAAATACCTATGAAGAGAGAAGACAAAAAATGATTTGATAAGGAGGCAAAGTTTAGTTTTATGAGCATGGCCTCTCCTTGCCTTTTTTTTAAAATCTTTGTTCAGCATATGACTAATCACTAACCACTAAGTTAAAGGAGATTACAAATGGAAATAATTTTGTTGGTTTCATATTGTAATAAATGCAAATGCCATTAGCACATTCATAGTGTAGTGTTACTTTTCCTATATTCCAAGTGGGTGGTTGACAGTAAAACTGGGTCTACTCGACCAGGAATACAAATGTCCAGTTGATTATGTCTATAACATCAGCACACCAACTGTATTGCGACAGATTTATCTAATGGACATATAAGAATAACTGGGCTTGGTTTAGTTTTCAAAGTATAATGAACTTTGGCAAATTCCAGCAAAGTAAAGCTTGCAAGCCATTATTAGCTCATTTCACAGCCTTACATATGCAAGTTTATTTATTTTTCTGACAATAGTGGGATCCTCTACAGTGATACTCCTATGTTGCATATGTTCCATCCTAAACAACAACCTCCATGCCTTAATACCACTTTATGTTGTTAGCAACATGAATCCATTCTCTCCATTTTAACTCTATTCATTGCTACTTCATCAGTTTGATTAGTCATGTTTAGATCCCTTACACTATCATTTCTAACTGTCTTTTTAATCATGTGATTATGCATGTTTTACCCTACCTTTTGAAATTTGTACTGCCTTCACTTTTCTTTTGGTTGAACTTGCTTTACTTTCGATGTTGCTGACTGTTCTGCAACCTGGAAGACTGGTCTACTTTGGTAGTTCAGCTCGTAGGTTACAGATGTTAAACTTGATTTTCATCCCATGCAGAAGTTTGCTTCATATTGCAATTTGAATCTTTCAACATTTGGCTTATCAGTGTTTTGTCTTGTTTTGTTTGAAGTGCTCATGCTTAATCCCTTTTCACCACATCTGACCATAATTTCAGATTTTATTAGGATCTTCCAACTAAAAAAAAGTAAGTGAAAAGTCATATTCCTTTTCTTTCAACTGCATTTGGTCCTCTGTTGGTCTTTTTTGCACATCTGTTGATGTACATTTCTTTCAAAACTAAATTTTAATATACTTGTCATTCTCTACGTCCTAACCTATGTCCCACGTTTTAGAATGTCCTTTAGTCCCACTTGTGAACATATTTTACCTGTCCTTTCTCAAAGCAAAAAAAAAGTTTCACTTGTTTAAATATTCAGCATCATAAAAAGTGGCACGTATAAATGTTTTATGAAGTTTCCTTAAATTTAATAGTTTTATTGTCTCATAAACTTCTAAGCCATGTTGCCTTAGTTTTGTGAGCAGTGTTTTCTTTATCTTTGTTGTTGTGTATGTTTTTCTTAGATATCTAAAACTATTACTTTGGGATCTCTTGCCATCCAATGTTATACATTTAGTTTTATGAGCAATGTTTTCATTTATCTTTGTTATTATGTATGATATTTCCTAGATATCTAAAATTATTACTTAGGGATCTCTCTTGTCATCCAATGTTATAGCCTAATTTCTGTTCCTATTTTTGGCTAATTCTAAATCTAATACATTCAGCTTTGGTCCTAATAAATATAGATAGTCCCTTTGGTACTACGGTATGTCATATGTCCAACTTGTAGTGAAAACTTCTATTTTCATCAACTCAATCTGTATCATCTCTGAACAAATGTATGATAGTTTTTCTTCATGAGGATGTTGACATGCCTGATTTTGGATTTGGTAGACATAAATGTATTTTCCCCATCTCTCTTTTCAGCTGCTCAGAGTAGTTCCTGCAGATGTTTTTTTAAATTCCAGAGCAATTTAATATGGAATATCTTTCCAATGTTCCATTTATTCTTTTCTTGGAAATTTACACTGCATTTTTAGGGCATATACATATTGACTATATGTTCATTATGCATTAGTAGATCAGCCAATATAAACGTCTGTTTGTTTCCATTTTTTTTTTCTTTTTACGGCATACTGTAATCTGACTGCGTTGCTTTGCCTCCGTCTAGGACTTTCAATTGATGAGTTCTCGAGGAAGAAGATGGACGCGACTGCAACGGAGCTGGCTGAGGAGAAGGCGCTTGCTTACTCCTGCCTCAACTGATATCAAGCACACATAGCTTATGACGGGAGAAGCAGTTGTCATTATCCAAATAAACCAGCTGGTTTCCTTAAAGCCAGTAACAAAGGAAGCTGCTTCTGTATGCGCTTTGATTTATGAACTTACAGTCCAAATAAAACTTATGCTGGGTTGGATGTTGAAACCGTTTTGGATTAGACCTGTGTGCTGATGATTCTATAAATTTATCACACAATCGGGGGTTTTTGTTATGCTCTGTACTTTCCCGTGGTTAATGTCATGTAAGCAGGAAGCACTGGGAAAACTCCACTTCTCATGATTCACGCGCTATATTGTGTGCCTACTGTATGAGTGGATATTGCAAATTTTGCTTTAGATTAATTCCTGTTTGTTTTGCGGTGAACTCATTTATTGCCGTATTCTAGGGCATTTGCTTCCAGGAAAATGGGTGATATAATATCATTTGTAGGGTTGACATTGGTTAAGAAATTATCCGGTATCTCTTTGTTTTGGTCTATTTAGAACAAATATAGGTGATAATTTTTTATCTAAAATTATAATTTTATGTGTTTTACTTATTATCCTTGTAATCGTTGACATAATATGTAGGGTAATGAAATAAGTATCTGTTCTATTTATTACTCATTTGGCATAAAAATATATGTACTTATATTAGTTATACAAAGAATTGAAATTTTATATTAAATCATCTTTATTTTATTATATACATGTAATTGATATTGGTCATTAACTATTACTTTTATAAGTTTAATAAGTAAATTTAGTTGACAATTTTTTAATTAACGATAATATAGACATGTAATTAATATTAGTATATCTAGACATCTATAGTTATCTTGTACAAGTTTTTTTTTAAATTGATGATATCTTACATAGATTGATGGTTTTAATTCATGATATTTTATATTGAAATTAACGATAAAATTGTTTGATGATATCTTATTTATATTGATGTTATTTATATTTAATCAATAAATTTACTTATATATATCTGTGGATGTTTTTAAATTGATGATATCTTTATATGGAAATTACATACGTTAATGTGTATTTTACTTTATATATCATGTGTACTTGTTAACCGCTCTAGAAATGTGTAATGAAATGGATAATAGGTAGATTAAAATTTCGTGATGTTATTATCTGTACTCATACTTAACTTTTTGGATGGGTAAGGTTAATAGATAAGGCTTTATTTGCCTTCTTGGCAATCCTAATCATTTGTGATATTCGGGCATTCTCATTTTTTTGTGCAAATTTGCGGCTGTTTTTTTTATAATCATGGTATAAGTGCATATAAATTAATATTTTGATACACTATCATATTTTATTTTGTTTTGATACTTGATATTGAAGAAAACTTGGGATCTAAGGATGGGAGAAGGAATTTTGCCAAAAGTAGTCTAATCCATTTGGAATGTGGGCGCATTCTAATCCTAGTGCTAACAAGGTTGTTGGTCCTTTGTTTTTTTAGTTGTAGCTTTACTTAACATGTGTTCCTAAGAAAAGGATTTTATCAGACAGATTTGATCTGCTAAACAGACATTATGTCATTATAGAGTCAAAACTATGTCCTATTAACATGTCAACGTACTTGGCCGAAGTAGCTACATTTTCTAAAACTTCTTCAAATCGAAATATGCCACCATTCAACACGTTTCATGTCCTACAACATGTCTTAATTTTAGAATTTTTTGAGTTTATTTTCCACTAGTTTGTTACATTTAGTTTTAGTTTTGACGGATTTTATTTATTGAAATTCAGTGAATCTTGAGACCTTTATATGAAGGAGTTATATGCCTTGGATTCTAATAAAATTTTACTCATGTGTACATTATATAGTTTATCAATTCAATCCATAATGTTTGAAATTTAAAATTAAAAAAATAAAAACCTACTGCCAAGCAACCGTTACGATTTTGAATCTTTTGATGATCACTTTGGGACTAGAAATATGCACTCAATGGTTTTATCAAAGAAAAAAAAAATCTTAATGCAAAAACTTTTGTTATGACAGATTTGGAAGGCAAGATATTCCTTTGTTTAAGCCTTAAAACTTTGGTAATGAAAATATAAAGACAAGTAGTTAGTAATATGTCAATCGTGATAAGTGTTGATTAGTTTAGGTTTTGATTCTGTTATTAATCAGTTAAGCTTAGGTGATGTTAGTTAAGGTTGTTATAAATGATTG
>JAMKQA010039956.1:0-27967 GCA_024699735.1 Posidonia australis | reverse complement strand
AAGGTAAAGGAAAGCAAGTTGGTTCCCGAAGAAAGTGAGCTTTGTATTAGCTACTGTATTATATTTATCCACTTGTATTAAAATATTTCAGTGTTGTATTAGCTACTTTTTTGTAAAAACTTTGAATGTGAAATCTTATAATGTATAATGGAATGGAATTTAAATGTCATTGAATGTGTGTGTGAAATCTTTATGAAATCTGTATGTGTGTTGAATGTATTTGAATGTCATTGTTACAGGTATTTGAATGTTATTGTAACAGGTATTTCAATGGAATTTTAAATTTTTTTTTTTACTGCCCAGTATTCGCGAGGACATAGCGAGGATATGTCCTCGCCAATATAACGATAACTGGCGAGCACTTAGCGAACACTTTGCGAGGAACTGTCCTCGCTAACACTGCAGCGACCATACAGTCGCATTATATTTAGCGAGCACTTACCGAGGATTTCGCGAGGAGTTACGAGGAGAAGGCGAGGACTTTACGAGGACATATTTCCTCGTAATGTCCTCGCTCGATATAAACGAGCACATTGCGAGGATAAATCCTCGCTGTATTGTTTTAATGATGTACGTATCTACGAGGACAATTATTCCTCGCAAAGTCCTCGTTATACTGTCTAGCGTGGAGTTTGCGAGGAATTTGCATGGACTTTGCGAGGAATATTGTCCTCGCTAAACGTCGATTTTCTTGTAGTGTTAGCCATCTAATAATAATTTTCTCCAAGAGTACAAGAGAATGGTGTTAACTTAATTAAAGGACCAGAAGACTGCAAAAATTAGAGGATAATTCATGGTTTATTGATCCAAAAATAGCTAATAAAAGTATAGTTGCTTAACAAACAGAAGTAGCTCTACTCATATTGTCTATGAAATATATACAAGTGTCAAGCATGAGAAGTGAAAAAAGAAGTTGTGATTATTGTTTTATATGTTTATAAATTAAAAATTATATATATATATTATGTATTTATAAATATAAATAATTGCTATTATATATATATATATATACCTTCGGGTTTGGGTCGGGTTGGGTAACCCAAGTCCGAAACTCATACCCAACCCACAAAGTTCGGGTTTGGGATTTTCTGACCCATACCCAATCTATGATTAAAAAAACCTAACCCAACCCAACCCACGCGGTTCAGGTTGGTTCGGTTTTCGGGTCAACCCAGACCCATGTACACCACTACTAACTCTTACTCTTCCATGGCAAACAATATATCCTCATCAGGGAACTGAGTCTGCAGGGGTTGGTACTCTAGCAAGGGTAAATCTGCTAAGTGATCTGCACGGCTTGTCCCTTCATTGATTTCTGAGTGACAAAAGTGATATCGAACTGAGATAAGAACACTTGCCACTTAACACATCTACCCACCAGTGCGGGCTTCTGAAATAGGTATTTCATGGGATCGTGTCGGCACAGTAATAGAACTGGATATGCCATCATATAGTGCCTCAGGCGTTGTGTAGCCCAGACGAGGGACAAGAAAACTTTCTTGATTACGGTATACTTAACTTCGCAATCATTGAACTTTTTACTCAGATAATAAATGGCCCTCTCCTTGCGACCTGTTTCATCATGCTGACCTAAGACTGCACCCATTGAATGTTGCGTTACTGACAAATAAAGCAACAGAGGATGCCCTGGTGTCGGAGGAACTAGGACTGGTGGTCTTACCAAGAGCTTCTTGATTTTGTCAAATGCGTCCTGACACTCTTCACTCTAGCGGATCTGTGTGTTCTTCCTCAAGAGCTTGAAAATCGGTTCACAAATTGGTGTTAACTGGGCAATGAACCGGCTGATATACTGCAATCACCCTAGCAACCCCCAGACCTCTTTCTCTGTTGTAGGAGGAGGCATCTCGATGATGGCTTTAGCCTTGCTCGGATCTACCTGGATTCCTCTTTGACTAATGATGTAACCCAGTAGCTTGCCGGATGACACACCAAATATACACTTGTTGGGGTTCAATTGTAGCTTATATTTTCGCAAGCGATTGAAAAGCTTCCTCAAAGAAGCAATGTGTTCTTCAGGCTCTTTTGACTTAACGGTCATATCATCCACATAAACCTCGATGTCTTGGTGCATGAGATCATGGAATGATGCTGTCGTCGCCCTTTGATATGTGGCCCCAGCATTCTTGAGCCCAAATGGCATAACTTTGTAGCAGAACACTCCCCACGGGATAATAAAGGACGTTTTCTCCATATCCTCCTCTACCATTCGTATTTGATTGTAACCTGAGAATCCATCCATGAACGACAACGTTTTGTGTCTTGCAGTATTGTCTACCAACACATCAATGTGAGGGAGTGAGAAATCATCCTTTGGGCTTGCTTTGTTTAGGTCCCTGTAATCAATACACATTCGGACTCGACCATCTTTCATAGGTACTGGAACCACATTCGCTAACCATTCTGGGTGAAGGACGACCTTCAGAAAGTTAAGTTCGTACTGTTTCATTATTTCTTCTTTCAATTTTAACAACCATTGTGGTCGCCGTCTACGCAATTTTTGCTTAATTGGCTTAATGTCAGGTTTAAGCGGTAATGTGTGCACCACTACCTCAACGTCTAGCCCGACCATGTCATCGTAACTCCAGGCGAAGATATCTGCATATTCTTGGAGAAGCCCAACATGTTTTGCTTTGGCTTGTGCTGTGAGTCTGGGGCTTATCCGCACTTCCTTGACATCTTCATTGGTGCCAATGTTTACAGACTCCGTTTCTTCTTCTACGTGCAAATTAGGGCCTTGTGGATCATCATCATAAGGCTGGAATTCTAGTGCATCGTGACTTTCCTCTTCTATTTCTGCATCATCCTCTTCTCCACATGCAATAAGCTCAGGAAGGACTTCTTGCTGGAATGATGGATCTATGTCTTCAAAGGTGCATACTTTCTCAGCATTTTGCCCTTGACGATGCTTTAGAATGGTTACTGTAACCCTGGTCTTCTTGTATGCACCTTTAATGACCTTAGACTCTACTATTTCCGAACTTGTAGGTGTATCTAGCTGTTCTACTTCTTTCACAGCCATATTATGTAGACAAAAGTTTTTATTTTCATGATTTTCTTGTACAACATGTGTGATAGGTGGGCAGCTGTCCTCTGATTGACTGATGTGAGTGCTGCCGCCCGCATTCTCTCCTGAGCCTAACTTAGGATCTTTTTTTTTGGACCCCACTACTCAAGTGGGGCCAGGACTGATAATACCATCTAGACCTGCCTCCCGACTGATAGGAGATAAACTCCTCTGGTCTAGTGTTTAGTGATCTGTCCTCCTCCAAGGTCATGATAGTAGACTGACCCTATGCAATTGTCTATTCTACAGTGTATTCTGTCATTATTGCCTTCTCCTTTTTGCGCCTGAGCTCACTTTGCGCGTCTTCTGCCAATACCGCCAACTGCTCTTGAAATAGAACTTCCAAATTGCCAAGCATACTGTCAACCTGTGCTACCACGGCATTGGTAGTTTCTAACACCTTAGGCGATGATTTCGGCTGTCCTGATTGCAACCCCTTCAGAACTGACTGATATTCTGATGCTACTACTATTGAAGCTGCCCCTACTAAATCCAAGACTGCAGCTAGATTTGTAGAAAATCCATCAGCTAACTCCCAAGGTAGCAATGCCAGCATTGCTATCCTTGGTGGCATGGATGATGTCGAATCTACTCTGGAGTCCACAATTTCCTCCTCTGAGTAATAATCTTCCACACATATCCATTCTGACCTATTGACTGGTTTATCCTGCTTAGGCTCTGCAAGCACAAAACTCTGATTGGGATCCAGCAATCCTGCATTTACAAAGTTAGTTAAATCTTATGGAATAATGAGCTTTTGGAACTTACAACGCTTCAAGTATTCGTCTTGTGGTTTCCACTCGTATCCCAGTCCTTCAAACTCTCTCCTTTTCTCTAAGCAATTGGTACAATGATTCCTTGGCCATTTTGTCCGAGAGGTGCTCCTTTCTCATACCCCCATCTCTGACACAGATTCTCGACCATCAAAAAAGGATTGCCAAAAGTGGCCAAATGACTGGCATGCTCGAGAATCAGAATGAAATTGACCGGTTCAAACTGGTCGACATGGTAGAGCACATCAGAAGGCTTAGGGTCAAAATGGATAGTATGGAGCAACACTGAAGAGACTGCCTCAACCTTCTCCTTTTCAAGATTTTCCGCCATCACAACCACAATGTCATCGTTCCAGCGGAACTTATTCATTCGGTGAAGGGTTGAGGGGATAACCTGATGCTTGTGGAGTCAAAGGCACCCAAGTAGAAGATTGAAAGACGGCTCGGGGTCGACAACATAGAACTCGACCTCAAAACGAGTAGGACCAATGATTAAGGGAATGATCAAAATCCCTAGAGCATCATGGTGTGTGTTATGAATTGCTTTCTGAAGTGTATAACAGTTATCCGTAGAGTGCCCCACAGTTCTATGGAAACTGCAAAATAAATCCGCTTTAAACCACGATGGAAGTGGATTCGATGGTGGACGAATTTTCGGAAGCCTCAGAAGCGATGCCACCTTAGGAAACACGACACTCAAAGGCTCAACTAGAGGAGTGTAATCCCTCTCAGGTCGTGGAGGTCATCTTGATCTCGGGCAGTGCTCCTGCCTTATCGGTGCAGGCTGGTAGACTAGCTTGACGGTGGTGGTGATTTGTGATGTGCGTGGTGCCCTAGGCGCAGGACAGTAGACAACCTGATTCTGAGCTAGCGAGCTCACCACAGACCAGCATAACGGGAGCCCCAACATATGCCACAGCATTCTTGGCAGAGTCCTTCTTCTGTGCATACCCAGTGTTGGATCCATTGTTGCCACCATTGTTGTTGCTGTTTCCGCCTGTAGCCTTGGTCAGCTTTGCGAATGCAGGAAAGCTTTCACTATTCAGTGAGCTCTTGACATGGGTGCCAGTTTTGATCAAGGATGCAAAGGTGGAAATAGGCTGAATGCTCAGTAGAGCCCCTGTGGCTGGCTGTGCTCCTCGAATTATTATCTCGATGGATTCCTTGTTAGAAGGTTTATCGCGAACTTGTGAAGCGAGGGTTCACCAATGCCTGACGTACTCCCCGAACGGCTCGTGGGGCTTCTGCCTTGTGGCAACTAGGTCCTCGTGCTTTGGGACCATGTCGAGATTAAAGGAATATTGTTCCAGAAGAGCCTGGCTGACATCATTCCAGGTCTTTATAGTGGCCATATCCAAGGATGTGAAGCATTTCAAAGTTGGACCTGTGAGGCTTTTCTGAAAGAAGCGAATGAGAAGTCTCTCGTCAACCTATAACTGAGTGAGATCGCTACAGTATGCCCTAAGGTGTGAAATTGGGCAGCCCTTCCCATTATACTTTTCGAATTCCGGGATATGGAAGTTCGGAGGCAGTATAGCCTCTGGGAAATAGTAGAGGTCCTGGAAGGTATAAGACTGGCGGTCCCCGCCCTACACTTGTCGTAGTGTTTTTTCCAGGTCGTTCATCCTAGTGAGAAGTGCATTTGGGGTTGCTGCTGACATTTATTGTGCAGCTGGGATGGGTCTCGCGTACACTATATCCATAGCATCCGTGTGCTCCTCAGAATCTATCATATCGCCACTTGGTGGCGTGGCGTGATGACCAGCGTACCCGTGCATGTGTGCTATCTGTGGTGGAGTGCATGTTGAAGCTTGTATTTGATGCTAGGGTACAAGAATGTTATGCTGTGCTAGGCGTGGTGTTGTGTGTGGGAGTAACAGTTGTTGAACTGGTATGGTCAGGTTCATAGGCTGTTGTACCCTTGTCATCCCAAAAGGCGGATCACCAACAGATGGAGGAATATGTTGTGTATGCTGTGGCAATGATACTATCGGCAGAGTAGTAGTGCTCGTCGTCGGGACAACGAGAAGCTGTGGCGACGGCTGCGGTGGTGGTGTGACTGGTGCAATGTGAAATGCTTGAGCAGGCAGAGCAGGGTCCTCAAGAATAGGACAAACAAGCGCAGTTAGAGTTGGATCCAAAGAGATGGCCATGTTTTGCAGCTTCTGCACAAGGGCCAAGAGTTGCTGAGATTGCACAGTTATGGAACCGTCGGTAGTAGTACCGAGGGCCGGAAGAGTAAGTGGAAGAGATGTCACAGGGGGTTGGAAGTTCAAGGATGTTGCGGGTTGAAATCCTACTGAAGAAGCAATCACAGCCAGCTATGTGTCAAACAGAGTAGAGTTAACTGATGGACAGGAATCATCAGATCAAATGCCCTAGTGGTAGTCATGGTAACCGCCTCAGTCACGGGCGCCAGACCAACAAGGGTCTGCCAGTGTCCCGAAACCGGAGGACAGGAAACTCCAGGCGCCTGAAAGTGGCTGACATGGAGTGCAGGTGGAACAACTGATGCCAAAGTAAAAGAAGGAGGGGCAGAAACAGGAATCCCCTCTGGAGCAACTGATGCAATGGTCTCAGAGGCTCGCTGGGCCATAATGGACCGTGAACGGGTAAGAATAGGGCTGCGATTGCAAACTAGAGGATGATGCCTACATGGAGCTATTGTCGGAAGTGACGGATAGCTCAAGGAAAGATGGTCGAGAACAGTGCCTCGAGACTGAGGTCACAGAAAGGAACTCTAGGCTCAGACCTAGCAACTCGCACACAAAACACTAAACCTGACAAAGGACAAAACCTATGGGGTTAGTGAAGAAAAAAAGACAAAACAACACAAGAAACAAGTGAGCTATGCAACTATTTGTTAGGGTGGCATGAATGGCACACATGCACATGAATGCTACTAAAATGCGCTCTCTCACCATGCATGTCCCACATGGGGTTGACCATATGGGACGCACTCATGGGTTTGGGGTTTTGACTCTGGTCAGAAAAATAAGGTTCCCGTTCTAAATCCTAGTCGGAGCGCAGGCAGTGAACGGGTGGTGCATTGGTGGTCTCGTCCCCTACAGTAGCATGGAGCTATACCCTCTACTAGCATCGACACGACCCCAGACAAGGGGGGACAAACTAGCAACACGCCCTATGCCAAAGCTATAGAACGGGCTACTAGAATTGTCCTTCGCGAACTGTGGGTGGACTCAGAGGAGAAGATTCATGCCCTATATGATCAATCATGCAATATGCTTTTGTGTCTTTTACTTGCGTTTTATTAAATCATGGGGAATTGTGAGCATTTGTCTCTAGTTATGCCTTATTATTTATTTATTTGAGTTTATGTGTTTTATTTTAACTAGATAGGGAGGCAAATATGTCTCTACTCTCCTACTTATGGCAAATACAAAAAAAGGGATAAAACACACTATCATGGCATCTAAATAGTCAATCAATCAAGTAAAAGGCATGAATATGGCATGTGCTAGTGTAGTGCTCACAAATAGCGAATAAAAGCAAGTATCAACAGAAAAAACATGAATTAGGTCATGTGCATGTGTAGTGGCATAGCAATAGTGTAAAAAGGCACAAAAAGGCATGTTCAGTCAAATATGTACAAGCAAACAAGCACAAAGTGTATAGACCAAAGACAAGCAAGAAAACCAAAACGAAAGCAAGAATATGATTATCCCCAGCGGAGTCGCTAGTTCCTATGACCATGCCAGTGGAACCCTGCACAGCTCTCCTACAGTGCGTGGAAGCACACGAGGAGTCCCGATATGGTCATGGCGAAGATGATGAATCCGGAGAAGAAGACTAGATCAGAAACACCAAGGAATGATATGAAAGGATAAGGAAAGGAGCCGCTACCTAGTCTTTTAATGGAAAGACGAGGAAAACCAAACACGAAGGAAAACCAAGAAGAAATCAAGGTGAAGAAAACATGTATGCTCTGTGCCTAATGGATGTAGTGCACAAATCAATGCAGGCCAGAGAAAGGCTAAGGATTCTTGTTACGCATGGGGAAGGGGTTAGGCACCCCTATGCGTCAGAAGAAATCGGTCTTTCTAGGTTTCCTACTGGCTAGTGGTCTATTGTGTGTATGCTTGCCTATTCTGATTGCACATGCTTAAAGTGACTGCGAAAACATGTCAAATCAAAGAGAAAAAATGAATAAAAGGAAAAAAGATAATCTGAGGGACAAATGTAGGTATTGAGAATGCCACTTTACTGTACGCCTGTAGGTGTGAGGAAAATCATTAAAATCGAGAATACTCGAAAAGTGTCTCGCAAATCAGCGGAAACTTGATAAAATCCGAGAAAATCAAATTGGGGAAAATAATCCTCATTCGGGACAATGTCGGCATTGTTAAGCCTGTTAATGTAGGCCCTCGGGCGATGGAAAACCAAATCAAATCAAAATCATGAAAGTCGGAAGAAATCCGAGAAACGATGGGAAAATCAAGTTTGAAATGGCACCCCTATGCGCCCGAATGACAAAATGCATGTGTGAGTGTAAAAATGTAAATTCCAAGGGTTTTGTGCAAAATTCCTAAATTCTGAGTGAAAACTGAAATTCTGAGGCTAAATCATCAATAATACATAGAAAAATGCATTTTATGTGATTTTGAATAAATCTAGGGTCAAATGTGCAAATCTGTGCATTTTTGGTCAAATTAAAGATTCCTATGGGTCAATATGCAATTTTGCTTGTAAAACATGTATTTAATGCAATTTTGTAGAAATTCAGGGTTAAATGTGCAAGAAAAAGAGTCCATGTTTGAAAATAGAAAGTTTCAAGGACTGACATGCAAATTTACCCTAGAAAACATGCATTCAGTGAGAAATCAGTAAAATTCAGGGGCTAAAATGCAATTTAGGTCACATTTGAGCAAATATTTGAATTCTCAGGGTTTAACTTACAATTTTGACAGAAAACATGCTTTCAGAACAGTTTTAGTAAAGCTCAGGGTTTTAAATGCAAAACTTCTATACTTAAGTGCATGAAAAGAAATTCAGAGGGTTTATGTCAAATTTTTTAGCTTGAAAACATTATTAAGAAAACTCAGGAGGCACATTGCAATATTTCAGAACAAACATTATTTAAAATGATTTAAAATCTATTACAGGGACCTAAATGAAAGAAAAAAGATCGAAATGTAAGAAATAAGGACCTAAATGTAAGGAAAAGAAAAGAATAGAAATTTATTCAAAGAAAGCTTATTATTTTTATTTTTTATTAGAAAAAAGAGATGATGGTCGTTGACGACGGAACTCTGCCGTCGACGACCGCCTGGGATGCCCCAGAAGGGCATCCCGATGCCTGATCAAGCATCAGGTCCTACAGGAAGCTAGAGAAGAAGGAGGGGAGGAGATCCAATGGCTTTGATCCGCGGTTTGACGGCTGAAGTTGGCCTCCCACCTCCCTCGCTGTTGACACGACTCCGGCGAAAGTGCCGAGGAAGAAGGAAGCTCCAGAGGCTGCTGCGCGGCGGTCCAGGGCTCCAGATAGCTTGGGAACGTGGAGAGGAACATTTTCTTTCCTCCTGAGGCAAGAATCGAGCCATTCCTCTCATCCACTGGTCTTGCCTACCGTCGACGTTGTCCTCTCCTGTGAACTTGGCTGTGGGGGCGATCCATTGCACAAAACAAGGTTTTGATTACTCTGAAGCTCCAGGGACGTTTCGGGGAAGGTTCTTGGAGGCTCGGAGAGACGCAGCGAAGTAGGAGGCGCACGATCCATCGTCGTTACCAGTCGTCTTCCTCGGCGACGGTGACGGTGCGCAATTCCGGTGGGCTTCTACTGGAAGCTTGGCGAGGGCTCGACGAGGCATCTAGAGGATTGGAGAAGCAGGAGGAAGACTAAGGAGAGAAGTTCGAACACCCTGGGGCATGAATCGACCACTGGATTCGTGCCCCCACCTCTGTCGCCGGAGAATAGCTCTGGTGACGCCTGAAGCCACGATTCCACCCTAAGAACACCTCTGGCTCTACTAGAATTGATTGGGGAAGGAAGGGGGTGACCTAGGAGATCATTTTGGAAGGAAATTGAGGTCCGTGGAGGGCATACCTAGATTGACAGTGACCTTGGCCATCGGAGCTCGCTGGAGGTTGCCGGAGATGGTTTGAAACTCAGATTTTTCTCCTCCTCGAGCTTCCTCTTTGCTCTTAGACCCCTCTGGTTGCTCTAGTGGGGAGGAAAAAGCTTTGAGGACTCTCCTCTCAAATTTTCCAACTTCTCTCTCTCACTTGCAAATGGGGGGTATTTATAGGCCTGCCATGGTTGTTATGAGTTGTTGTGGTTAGTTAGAGGCTGTTGGAAGTTATTATAAGTTGTTATGATGAAGGTGGGAAGTAGTTAGGGTTTGTTTAGGTGGTTAGAGGTTGTTATAGGTGGTTATGATGATGGTGGGAAGTGGTTAGGTTGCTAGGTGGTTAGAAATTGTTATAGGTGGTCATGATGATGGTAGGAAGTGGTTAGGTTGTTAGGGTTTGACATTAGGGTTTGGGTTTGACATTAGGGTTTGGGGTTTGACTTATGGTTTAGGGTTTGACTTAGGGTTTGACCTAGGGTTTAGGGTTTTTTAGGGTTTGTGGTTTGGATTAGGGTTTTGAGTTTGGTTTAGGGTTTAAGGTTTGGTTTAGGGTTTAACCTATGGTTTATGGTTTGGATTAGGGTTTAATCTAGGGTTTAGGGTTTGGATTAGGGTTTAAAGCTAATTTTAGGGTTTTGAGTTAGGTTTTTGAATTTTGAATTTGATTTAGGTTAATTTTAGAGTTTAAGGTCCCACTGCAAGCATATGGGGTGTCTATAAACATGTATGTGCAAAAAACAAATTGTTGTTTTCCTATTTCTTTCAGTGCAATTACTTAGTGCACATGCAGCTTTAACTCTCGACCCTCACGTATAAGAAGGGAGCGGGCATAGCTCTTTTCGCCACACTCTTCCTTCCCCATCCTTTCCTGTCACCTTCCCTTTCCTCCACTTCCTCGCTCACCTTTCCCTCCTCCTTCTCCCTTTTATCTCACTTCCCCTTCCTCCTCATCTCCCCCTTCTTCTTTCCCCACCTGGTGTGAGTGAGAGAAATAGAGACAGAGAGTGAGAGGCAAAGGTGGTGTTGTGGTTTTTGTTCGGCGTGAGAGACTCTGGACTTCTTCCTTAGCGTCGAGTGAGCTTGAGGAGTGGTCGAGGACATTTGGAGGTCGAGGTGGTCGTCGGAGAGCATGTGGTCGGTCGGAGGAGTGTCGGCAGTTGTCGTGAGGAACACAGCTCACATTTTGTATAGAAATGCATGAAATTAGTAGAAAATCCTAGGAATGCATGAAGCCTAGGTACATTTATGTTTCTAGAATTTATTGAGAATTTATGGTGATTTATTGAAGCATTAATGACCATTTATTTTAGTTGGTGTGTTTGGGTCGTTTTTGACCCTTGCGGCTTTATGAATTAGTTTCTTGAGCTATAATGCATGGATCATGGTTTTGTTTATATGAATTTGAAGTAGACTCACGTGTCTACATCTCGTGTTTTATTCATAAATTGTGGATTGTGTTTGGTAGGTCTACCCCTCACTCCCACTTGGGTGATCGAGTGGGCTAGGGCACGAGGTATTTTTCTAAAATCGTAGAAAATGGTATGCCGTTTTTGATCGGAATGTCATTTTTGCTTTAGATATATCCACTTGACCTCTGGATCGGTTGATTATATTTATTCAGTCTCCTGTTTTGGGAATCTTGGGTGTTGACTGTGCACTTAGTTCGGTCGATCGTTTCTTTTTGGACGATTGAACCCAGGATTTTCAGATGTTTAGGTGGTTTTTTGGCTGACTATTTCTAGTGCCCTTAGCCTAGTTCAGTCGATCGACCCATTTTGGCACGCCAAATCAGGCTCGAGTGGTGTTTTTAAAGTGATGTTTTGTAGCTTTTTTCCAAGGAGTTTTAAATGTTTATAAAAGAAGATTTTGTGGGCTATCAGTGGTAATCTATTGTGGACGCTTGGTGTGTTAGTTTTGTGGAATTTTCTAAGATATAAAAGATGATTCGAAAATGAATTTTTAAAGAGATATAGCCCAGTTTGGAAAGGATTTCCTTTTTTTCTGTGTATGGGTCAAGATTTTGTGGGTCGTGCTACTTAGACCAGGAAATGTGACGATATTCTCAGATTGTCAAGTGCGTCATCTAGGTTGAAGTTGGAGACCAAGATACTATAGGTAAGTGTTCGTTAGGTCTTAGAAGTGTGAGACTCCCCGACTGTCATTCACGAAGCTAAGGTTGAGGTCCATAGGTTGTGGTGTTGTCTGGACTTTGTGGTATGATACTTTGGTTGTCACCGAACATTGAGGCTCAAGGTATAACTGGGTGTGGAGGTATGACACTCCCATTGTTTGGGTACCATGTGGAGGATGCCAATAAAGAGGACCATGTGGTGTTGGCTAGGGCGGGTATTAGACGTGCCCCATTGCTGTTAGCGTCCTGAATGATAGGATAGCCTTCCCAAGTGGAGTTGGCTTTGTGAGGGCTCTCTAAGTGGGAGGACTTCGATATGAAATCACTCCTCGCATGGTAATGGATTCATGGTAGTGAAGTGCACCTCGATGGCTGCTTTTGGCCAAAGCTAGTTGCCTGATCCAGGGCAACATGACTTATTGTGGTTGTGTTTTTGGCTGGTATGGCCCGTGTTTTTGTGGTTTCGGCCAATAAGGTCTGATTTTGCTATATGAATGTTTTCCTGTATGCTTGTGGTTTCAAAAGAAAAGGAAAATGTTTTGAGATTGAAATTTATGGGTTTGGCTGATAAGGTCCTGATTTCGAGACTTTGTGGATTTGGTGAAAATGATTTCAAAATGATTTAAAAGAGAAAAGTTGGTTTTATTTTCTGAGTTTTTTATAGGGTGTGTGCTAAGTGACTAGAGGTTTTATTTTCCAGGTTTTTCATAGGGTGTGTGCTAAGTGACTTTCTGGTCACTCACACGTGATTTACATGGTTTTTAAGTCGTAGGTGCAGGCAAGTGGTAGTTGGTGAGTCTAGTGCATATAATTGAAGTCTTGTAGCCATACACATAGGTTCTTGGTTGTTAGATGCTTTTAAATTAGCATTTAATTTCATGCAATTTAGCATTTAATTATTGTCGAAATTATTTAGGTTAATGTGTTTGTGTTATTAGCGACGTGGGTTGTTACAGATTTGGTATCAGTGTACTAGGTTTACTAAGTTGTACTAACCTAGGGTGTTTGGTCTAGAGACTCCATAGGTTTTTTGCATGCATGGTGGTATTTGCACTTGTCAATTTTCTCCATGTTTTCTGTGTGTTTTTCTGACTATTGTGTATCATGTTTCCTCTCTTTTTGTAGACTACTTCGTTGAGAACATAGTGTGGGCAAGGCCCCTACAGAGGAATCCGAGCCCCGTGAGGAGGGTGGATGGAAGGCCATGTGCATTGAATTGCAGAACTTGGTATAGGGACTTTCTCATACATTTAGCAAGGATGGTTTTAGCGAGTCATCAAGAGACATGTGGTTGCAGCAGCTGAGCAAAATCTGTCCACCTACATTTAGAGGCAAGGGTGGAGCTGAGGAGAGTGAGGTCTGATTGGAGAAGGTGGTAAAGATGTTAGATAGCAAGGCGTGTCCTGAGAAGCATTGGGTATGGTTGGCGATTTATTTGCTGGAAGGTGAGGCAGATAAGTAGTGAAAGTTAGTAAAATGGCTTAAGTTCTCAGACTCGACTAGTATTAGTATCCAATGGAAGGATTTTGAGATAGCCTTCTATGATAAGTACTTCCCCTACTATGAGAAGGAGAAGTTTAGTCAAGATTTTTGAAGTTTGGAGTAGAGTAGCATGTCTGTGCTCGAGTATGAAGCTGCTTTTACCTGTCTAGAGTGTTTCTCTCCTGCCTATCCCTCGAAGGAGGAGTGAGCGTAGAGATTCCTAGAAAATAGTAGATGTCGGTGCTAGACAATAGGCAGATGTGGTGGGGATGGCCTTTCGCTTCGAGGAGGAATACAAGAAGTTCAAGGATGGCCTATCACCCTTAGCCTAAGGGTGATAGGCTGTCAGTGCCAAACAATAGCAGATGTGGTGGGAATGGCCTTTCGCTTCGAGGTGGAATACAAGAAGTTCAAGGAGGGCCATCCCAGAGGGAAGGGTAAATCTTCCTTTTACTTTCCGATTCTCTTTCTTCGACATGCCAAATTTTAGTGATTTAGGTAGTTTGGAGAAGAATAGAAAAGAGAAGTCTGGTGGTATTTCTGTGGACCGACATAGTTTCGCTGGTGGTAGCAGTGTTGGCTCTAGTCAAATAGGTTCTAGTGCTTTTGGAGGAAGTCAATGTTTCCAATGTGGCTAGGTGGACTGTTTCGTTGCTAATTGTCTCCGTTCGCAACAAGCTTCAGACCTAATGGTTTGCTGTAACTATGGGAAGTTGGGACACACTCAGAGGTTCTGCCCGATCCCCTTAAGAAGGTAGGGAGCACATTGTAGCAGCAGATGAAGGGACAAGTGTTCACCATTTCGACCCCTAATGTTGGACCTTTGGGAGACGTGGTAGAGGGTAAGAATGAGTAATGGTGTACAACCCTCTATGTAATTATTGTAACCTCTCCTGTATTCTGGATAACTGTTTGACATGTGGATGTTGTTTAAGTTGGTGTGCTTGGTCATTTAGGTTCTTTTTTTGTGACGGATTGGATGGCCAATGTATTGTTTGACTTAGGGAGTTCTTTTTCCTATGTCTCTAAGTCTTTTGCAACAGAGATGGAGGATAGGCTAAGTAGGCTAGCCTTTCATCTCAATGTGATGACGCCACTAGGGGAGCGCAGTTTAGTCTAGAAGTATCTGTGGTTGGTCGAATTGACATTGAATGACAGAGAGTTTGATGCTAGTTTGATCATTATGAACATGCAAGAGTACGATGTGATACTCGGCATGGACTGGTTGGCACAACAGTCTGCTTTGATCGACCGTGCTCGGAGAATGGTATATTTTGGGTCTTTTAGAGATGGTGACTTCTTTGTACAAGGTGCATGTTGGAGTAAGGCAAAGCTTATTATTTCGGCAATGAAGGCTTACAAGTCACTGGCTAAGGATTATGTTGGGCATCTAATTAGTATAGTTACCTCCACTTCTCCTGAGTTGAGTACTTACAACATCTCTATAGTTTGTGAATATCTTGATGTGTTCCCTAATGATTTGCCTAGAATGCCACCTTACAAGGAAGTAGAGTTCTCGACCGAGTTGGTTCTAGGGTCTGGTGCTGTTTTAAAGCCTCCTTACCATATGGGACCAACAGAGTTGAAAGAGCTCGAGACCTAGTTGTAAGAGTTGTTGGACACGGGTTTTATCAGGCCTAGTGTTTCTCCATTGGGAGTGCTTGTCTTGTTCGTCTACAAGAAGGATGATTCACTTCGGCTGTGCAATGACTACCAGATGTTGAATCAGATCACAGTGAAGAACAAGTATCCCTTGCCCCGCATTGATGACCTATTAGACCAGCTGCAGTTTGCTTCTATATTTTCAAAGATTAATTTGAGGTCGGGGTATCGCTAACTAAGGATATGAGACTTAGACATTCAGAAGACTGCTTTTCAGACGTGGTACGAGCATTATGAGTTCACGTTTATGTCCTTCGACTTGACCAATGCACCGACTGTGTTTATGGACTTAATGAATAGGATATTTAGCCCTTTTCTAGACTAGTTTATGTTAGTCTCTGTGGACGATGTGTTGGTCTATTCTTCGGATGTAGAGACTCACACTTTACACTTAAAGGTAGTGTTGGATACTCTAAGGCAATATCAATTGTATGCCAAATTCTCCAAGTGTGAATAATGGTTAAGTGAAGTTATGTTCCTTAGCCATTTGAATTCTAGAGAAGGCATGAGAGTGGATCCTGCTAAGGTAGAGACGATGAGCAGTTGGGAGAGACCCCGGACAGTGATAGAGTTCTGAAGCTTTTTGGCTTTGGCAGGTCACTATCAGAGGCTCATCAAGGATTTCTCCTTTATAGTCGTGCCTTTGACAGAGTTGACTAAGAAGGAAGTCCCATTTAGTTGGACCCATGACTGTGAAGCGAGCTTCAATGAGCTGGTGGAATTTATTGTCATTTGTTAGTAGTTGAAACCTTTTGTTCAGGCTATCTTTGAGAAGCTGGAGGTTGGTGCAGAGCCTTATTTCACTGTTGGGGCATATGGAGAGTTGAGATATGATTTACGCTTATATATGTCCCAACATAAGGAGGCCAGGTAGAGACTATTGGATGAAGCTCATTGGTTTAGGTATACCATTCACTTTGGGAGTACAAAGATGTATTAGGACTTGAAGAGGAACTTTTGGTGGCCTGACATGAAGAGAGATGTTACTGACCACGTGGCAAGGTGCACAACTTATTAGCTGGTCAAGGCAGAGCACCAAAGACCTAGAGGGACTTTGCAGCCTTTGGACATCCCTATGTAGAAATGGGAACACATCTCCATGGAATTCGTGACTGGTTTGCTTGTACTCAGAGGAAGAATGACATCGTGTAGGTGATCGTGGATCGACTAACCAAATTTGCTCATTTCTTGGCAATCCGGGTGAATCTTTTGATGCATCGATAGGCAAATTTGAATGTGTTAGAGGTTGTTCGGTTGCATGGTATTCTTGTGTTTGTTGTGTCGAATAGAAACACAAGGTTTACCTTAAGATTTTGGAGGACTCTGCAGGAAGCTTTTGGCACAGTGCTCAACTTCAGTACAACTTTTCATCCTCAATCGGACGGTCTAACAAAGAGAACCATCTAGACACTAGAGGATATGCTTAGAGCATGTGCCTTAGATTTGCAAAAGAGCTGGGAGGACCACCTATTATTGATTGAGTTAATCTACAACAACAGCTACCACTTGAGCATTAGGATGGCACTGTACGAAGCATTGTATGGTAGGCCATGTAGATCACTTGTGTGCTAGAGCGAAGTGGGTAACATCAGTTGCTTGGTCTTGAGATTGTGCAGCTGTATGCTGACAAGATAAATCTGATCCGTAGTAGGCTGGTGGCTACATAGAGTTGGTAAAAGAGCTATGCCGATTGGAGGCGGAGGTCGTTAAAATTTCTTATGGGAGACTATGTGTTCTTGAAGGTATCACCGACCAAGGACGTGATGACTTTCGGGAAGTCTGGCAAGCTAAGTCCTTGCTATATTGGTCTGTACCAGAGCAAGTAGAGAATCGTTGAAGTGGCTTATAGGCTTGATCTACCACTAGAGTTGTTTGTGCATGTCGTATTCCATGTCTTCATGTTGAAGAAGTGTTTAGCTGATGCATCTCAAGTGATTCTAGTTCAGCTAGAGGTGCTCCAAGAGGATTTGTCCTTTGTGGAAGATGTCGTCTAGATCATCGACAGGAAAGAGTAGGTGTTGCGGAACAAAGTGATTCTACTTGTTCTTGTGTGATGGCAGCATCATGAAGCTGAGGAGGCCACATGGGAGCACGAGGATGCCATTCTAGTCTAGTATTCGTATTTGTTCATGAACCAGTGATTTCGAAAGCGAAATCTATTTGTAAGATGGTTAGGATGTAACATCTGAAAATTCATTTTATTGTAAATATACACTTTTAATGAATTTTATATTGGACGGGTGTTACTAACGTAAGGTCATTTCTATAATTTTGTGGTTTTATGCTTGGGTTCCATTGATTGGCTTGTCTTGTGCCTTGTCCTTTAGTGGAGGCACTGTGCCTGTGCTCCTGTGTGTGTGGACGTGTAGGTGTGTTGTGTGGTTGACCTCGTGATTTATGGCTGGTGGTTGGTCTAGGGATGTGCGGGGGTGTATGTGCGTTTGATGCTTTGTTGGGCACATGTAACTTTAACTCTCGATCCGTGCGTATAAGAAGGGAGCAAACGTAGCTTTTTCCGCCACACTCTTCCTTCCCCGTCCTTTCCCGCCATCTTTCTCCTCTTTTTTCTCTCCTACCCCACCTGCACATGCAACCTTACCCCCCACCTTCCCTTTCCCCCACTTCCTCCTTCACCTTCCTCTCCTCCTTTCCTCTTTTCCCTTAGTTCCCCTTCCTCCCCTATCTCCCCCTTCTCCTTTCCCTACTCGGTGCGAGTGAGTGAGAGTGACAAAGACAGAGAGTGAGAGAGAGAGTGGTGGAGGTGGTGTTGTGGTATTTGGCCGACGTGAAGGACTCTGAATTTCTTCCTTGGCTTCGAGTGAGCTCGAGGAGTAACTGAGGACGTTCGAAGGTCGAGGTGGTTGCCGAAGAGCATGTGGTCTGTTGGAGGAGTATCAGCGGTCATCGTGAAGTACACACCTCATATTTTGTATAGAAATGAATGAAATTGGTAGAAAATTCTAGGAATGAATGAAACCTAGGTAAATTTATATTTTTAGAATTTATTGAGAATTTATAATAATTTATTGAGACATTAATGTAATGACCCCTAAGTCGTTACCACAAAACCTAGCTACAATGTTCCATTTTTAATCATTTTTATCTTTGTTATTGACCAACAATTACACTAATAATGCAGCTAAGGCTAAGTACTCTCAACAATAAAATAAAACCACTAAACAATAGAAATAAAACTAAACTAACACTCATCTGGATCCCTGATGTGTGGTGGCATGACTCCTCCTATATGCACTAGCAATCAGTAGCTATTATCTTGCACCTGCCAAAACATACAAAACAAAGCACACGTGAGTGACCACTCAACGGTCACCCAACACACACACCACATACAACTCGGCAACCTACGCCGAGAACAATTAAGTACAAGCATCACACTCGGATGTTACCAAACTAAAAGGGCAATCTACCGATACCCCGCACACAAGCACTAGCATCCCTCTTGGATGCCGCAGCACCAAACCAACTGTCTACCATTGCCTGGTAGGCCACAAAAATCACGAAACCATGCCTTTAAAACTATTTTTTTCTTTTCTTTTTCAAAACCACATGATTTCACTTTTAAAACCTTTTATGCATGCCCGAGAAGGTTACTCTCGCCATCTCAAGCCCAAAACCACACCAAAGTATAACTACAAAGACTCTATTGTGCACAACATGGTCTCCTTTGCACCCAAGCACAAAACCAAACCACGGAGCCTCTGCTTCCAAACCACATAGCCACCACTCCTAAAACACTACGCCTCAATAGGTGCCAAAGCCACGACTTTCTCTAGGCCCAAAGCCTGATTTCCTGAACCAGGATTCCATACAAACAAAAGCACAAATAGTGTGTCGAACTGCCCAGCGTCAAGTAGACAACACTGGCCACAAGCAATCCACTGAGAAGCGACCACAGTGTTTGTACTTCCACGATGTATCACCCTGTGTAGGAGCCAACCATCGTCTCCTGATGCTCTCACCTGGAGAACCCTCACAAAGCCAACCCCTCTTGGAAAAGCGGTCCTATCTCTTAGGATGCTACCAGCTACGAGGCGCGCGTCCCACTCGCATTGGCCACCACAGGGTACGCCTCCTCACGACGCTCTCCACACGGTGCTCAGGATGGAGTCTTATACCTCCATACCCGACAACACCCAAGCTTTAGTGCTCACAGCGACAACAGGAGTATCATACCTCCTCGTCATGTCACGAAACACCTCAACCTGCGGACCACAACCCTAGCCTTAAAACAACAGTCAATGAGTGTCATACCTCCAAGACTTGATGAACCTTAGGCTTAGGTATCTGGGCCCCCAACGCAAATAGAAAGCACCGGAAAACTCTTTCCAAAATCATTTCCAAATTTGTACTTTTCTCTTTCCAAAACTCTCTTTTAGAAAACGTTTTCAAAACCATTAAATATCCTTTAAAACTCGAGAAACAATGTGCCCAACAGCGGCATGGAAACCAAAGGTCAAGAAACCACAAACAAAACACAGCCTTGATAGCTTTCTTGTCAAGCCCTAGCAAAAACACCTTGGGAGTGTCTGGGTTCATGAGCACCATGCTCAACTCATGACCACAACCCATGAAAATATTAACAAAACATCTTTTGAGTGTCAAACCCACCAAGAAGACGCCACAGCAAAGCAAACAGAACCAAAACTATAAGCTTTGGTACTAAGCGTAAGATACCTACTGACTCGTGTCCCTCGGGAGCACAGCCAAATCGGCTCAAACACCTGAAACAGTGCGACTGAATACTCTATTCAATGCATCGCACACAAAACTACACAAGTCTTAGACCTAGGGATGCTATCATTATCCCTAAAGTTCAGTCTGAACCTTCTAGGGAAAGAACCTATTATTTCTAAATAATTTCATCTTTTATTCTACCCACATCTATGGTGGAATCTTGCTAATTCGTTTTAGGCAAACCCTAGACCATTCTAATGATCATCCTAATCATTTATGTCATTATATTTATCCCCTCAAGATTTAAAAATATATATATATATATTAATCAAAACATAAAATATATTAATACAGGATTAGGGCCTAGATTGGTAGATCGAAATGGAATGGTCGACCGAACCTGGGCTCAGGACACTAGATCGGTAGACCGAAAAAACTACTTGGTTGACCAAAAACTCCTGATTTGGTAGACCAAAAATGTTCGGTTGATCGAACTAGGAATTCTGTCAACACCCGAGACTTCCAGAATGGCAGACCAAACGAATTCAGTTAATCGAACCAAAGGTCAAGGGGACAATCTACAACAAAAATGGCATATTGAAATAATTCGGCATGCCGAACTAGGCGATTGTAGTGCACCCCAAAATGGGACCTAAATCCCAATCCTGCAAACTACCAATCCAAACCTTGCAAATAATATATCAAAAAGAAGATCTCGATGAGATCTTCCAAACCAGACAAGCAACACCGAGATCCATCAAGCGGATCTCGAAAAATCAATAGAAAACACAAAGGAGGTACTATTCACTCCAAACCATAAATATGACCATAAATGGCCCACAAATGCACAATAATTTCTAATAAAATTACTACAATTACTAGCACACTAACATGCACCTATGGTACAAATTTGGAACCAAAATAAAATCTATGGGATGCATACCTCCACCGAAGATGCAGTGGGGCGAGACGGACGGCGACGCTCCTCTTCCAACCACGAGATGCTCCTCTCCTCCACGCGACGACGGTGGTTGCATCCTCCCTTCTCCAGCCATCTTTCTCGCTCTCTCTTTCTCTCATCTCACCCATCTCTCTGTCTCTCCTCCCTTAACGAAGAAGAAGAGGAACGAGTGGGGGTGGGGCCCAGGAAAGAGAAAAGAAAGAAATGATAGAAGGAAAGGAAAGAGAAAGAAGGGAAGGAAAGAAAGGAGGCAGCAAGCACAAAACCAGACCACACGACCATCCACGTCCATATGACTCGTGCAAACTGAGATCCGCCACCAGAGCACAGAATGAACCCTCAAAACTCCTACGATGGCCGGTACAACACTCGGACCACACCACACCAAAAAGGCCAGAAACACACAATCCAGGCGTCAGACACTACTGAGAACATGTCCCATATCGAGCACTAGGACCCCCAATGCCCAACGCACCTAAATTTCACCTAAATTATCTGACCAATACACCACTTCTAAAATTGGGTCGTTACAATTAATGGCCATTTATTGTCGTTGGTGTGCTTGGGTCATTTTTGCTCCTATGGCTTTATGAATTTGTTTCTTGAGTTATAATGCATGGATCGTGGTTTTGTTTGTGCGATTTCGGAGTAGATTCACATGTCTACATCCCATGTTTTATTCGTGAATTGTGGATTTTTATTTGGTAGATCCACCCCTCAGTCCCACTTGGGTGATCGAGCAGGCTAGGGTTCGGGCCTTTTTTTTGAAATTGCAGAAACAATATGCCATTTTTTATTAGATTTGTCCCTTGGACCTCTGGATCGGTCGATCGAATTTATTCGATCCGTTGTTCGGGGAGTCTTGGGTATTGACTATGCACCCGTTTCAATCAACCATTTCTTTTCAAGCGATTGAACCACGGATTTTCGAGCGTCTGGGTGGTTTTTTGGCGAGCCATTTCTGGTGCCCTGAGCCCAGTTCGATTGACGGGCCCATTTTAACACGCCAAATCAGGCCTGAGTGGTGTTTTAAAAGTGATGTTTTGTGGCTTTTTTCTGAGGAGTTTAAATACCTACCAAAAATGGTTTTGTGGGCCATCAATGGTGGTCTATTGTGGATGCCTGGTATGCTAATTTTGTAGAATTTTCTGATATATAAAAGATGGTTTGAAAATGAATTTTTAAAGAGATTAGCCTAGTTTGGAAAGGATTTCCGTGTTTTCTGTGTGTGGACCAAGATATCGTGAGCCGTGCTGCTTGGACTAGGGAATGTGACGATATTCTCAGGTGGTTAGGCATGTCAGCTAGGTTGAGGTCAGGGATCAAGATACTGTAGCGAGTATTCATTGGGTCTTGGAGGTATGAGGCTCCCTGACTGTCGTCTATGAGGCCAAGGTTGAGGTCCATAGATTGAGGTATTGTCTTGACTTAGAGGTATGATACTCCGGTTGTCACTGGACATTGAAGCTCAAGGTATAGCCAGGTGTGGAGGTATGACACTACCATTGTCTGGATACCGTACGGAAGATGCCAATGAGGTGGACCTTGTGGTGTTGGCCAAGGCAGGTATTGCATGTGTCCCATTGCTGGTAGCGTCCTGAATGATAGGACAACCTTCTAAGTTAGGGTTGGCTTTATGAGGGTTCTCTAGGTTGGAGAACTTGGAGATGGAATCGCTCCTTGTAGGATGACGAGTCCTTGGCAGTACAGTGCACCTCAGTGGTTGCTTGTGACTAGAGTTAGTTGCCTGACGTGGGCAACATGACTTAATATGCTTGTGGTTGTGTTTTTGGCCAGTATGGCCCGTGTTTTGGTGGTTTCGACCAATAGGGTCCTATTTTCTATATGGATGTTTTCCCATATGCTTGTGGCTTTAAAAGAAAAGGAAAATGCTTCGAGAATGAGATTTGTGGGTTTGGCTGGTAAGACCTTGATTTTGAGACTTGGTGAATTTGGTAAAAATGATTTCAAAATGATTTAAAAGAGAAAACTTGGTTTTGTTTTTCAAGTTTTTCGTAGTCACTTACGCATGCTTTGTAAGGTTTTTAGGTTGCAAGTGTTGCCAAACAGTAGTTGGTGAGTCTAGTGCATATAGTCGAAGTTTCGTAGGCACACACATAGGTTCCTAGTTGTTAGATATTTTTAAATTAGCCTTTAATTTCCTGTAATTTAGCATTTAATTATTGTTGAAATTTTTTAGACTAATGTGATTGTGTTGGTAGCGACGTGGCTCGTTATAGACTTATGTCATTCATTTTTTATGTGTTGCAGTTGGGGTTACATTTGTTTTGTTGTCGCCTCTCTTGATGGCAAGTTGCAACTGAAGGGTTTGGCTAAAGTCAAATATTGACCGTCGTATCATAGATGTGATCATAACAGACGCATTCCATGATATGGTCGAATTGTACGAGATCAGCTATCCATCAAGAAACATTGTCCATAATGTAGGTTTTACGGGTGAAAGGGTTGTAAGAAATATAATGACGGGTTATTGGAGGATTACATTTTACAGTTGTAGGATACTTCCTGCTACATTTGTTAATCTGTGTACCATATTCCATGAGAAGGTTTGCTTGTGGACGGTCAATGGGTATCTGTGAAGGAACAAGTAAGGATTTTTCGCCAAACTCTTGGTCATAGTCGTAAAAATAGGTTGGTGCAACAAAGCCTACAACACTCTAGTTAGACTATCAGTAAATACTTTAATAGAGTTCTAAGGGCAGTTGTTGTGTGGGCTCTTGATATTATATTCCCTAAAGAAAGTTTTACTTCCATTCCAAGACACATCATAGAACATGCCAATGAAAAGCACTATCCATTTTTCAGGAATGCAGTTTGAGCACTTGACGGTACACATGTTATGTGTGTTGTACCCAAGGCTTAAAGGTGTGGACGAGATCCAAACCACACCACACAAAATGTGTTAGGTGTTTGTAACTTCAACATGAGGTTCACATTTCTTTCTGCTAGTTGGGGGAACAACACATGACTGCAAGGTTCTGAGCACTTGCAGATCCTAGTCACAAGTTTCCACATCCTTTCGGAGGTTAAAAAGTCCATTGATTGGCATAATTTGTTATTAGATTTTGTAATTCTTATATGTAATAATGCAAAAATACTAACAATGATATTGTTAAAATTTATAGTTAAGTACTACCTTGTTAATGCTTGGTATTCAAGCATAAAATGCTATTTGGCACATTATCGTACAACATGGTACCATGTCGTACAATTCCAAACATCTCACTCACGGGAAAGAAGGAGCACTTTAATCAAATGCACTCCTCCTAGAGGAATGTTATTGAGCTGTCCTTTGGTATTTTGAAGAAGTATTGGAACATTCTAAACTTCATGTCACCATATAGTTGTAAAAAAACAAGTGAAGATTGTTGTTGCATGTGTGGCTCTCCACAACTTCATAATTGAACAACGAGTAGTGGATGAAGTACTCGAGGATTCTGGTTTGGATGAAGAGAGTACCTTATATGACATAGGGATGGGTGATTCTCATGATGCTATTTGAGATCTAATCACAGACGCATGAGGACTAGTGTGAACTTGATATTTTATATGGTCTTTCAACCTATAATCTTTTCAGTTTTTATCAATTTGTGTTATTTTCAATTTTTTTAGTTTGTGTTATTTTCAATTTGTTGACATTTGTTAAGATACTATACCAATGACCAATTCAACTCAAAATGCTTAATAAATTTTGGTTGTTGGTCACAGAATGTCTTCAAAAACCTATTGAATACATTTCTAAATATAGAACGTCTTCAAAAAAACTTGCTTGGTGGTTCTAATTTATAGGGATTTCCTATTGATGGACATGCCAGATAGCATATAAGTGTTGAGTTAGATGTACAAAATGCTCAATTACAAGTCCATTGTATATTGAAATCCATTCATGTGCCAACTCTAGAATTATTTTGTGAATCTGCAACCTAGGGGTGGATTGTCCATTCACACTCTCTGTCTTGTTAGTTTACTTGAACCACTTAACCATTTTATGTTATTGATTTCCCATAACTAAACTTCATTTCTAATTTTTGGGTTATTGTTATTATAGCTTTCAATGTTCCCACTTAATATTTGTTTTATAAGTTTACCATTGAATTATTTAACCTTTCCTAGTTTCATGTGTTCCATGTAGTTTTTCTAAAACTTCATGGCTTTCTGTTCTAGTTTATTTTATGTAGTCGTATTTAGCTCATAAAAAGAAAAATTACAAGCTTGATCTCATAATAATTACAACTATTACTTTCTTTGTGAGTTACATCTGATACTAGAAAAAGCACAACTATTACTATTTCTAGAATGCCTTGTCTAGAAATTCATAAACTCTCCGACAAATCCACACAGTAAGCACATGAACACTCACAAGTATGTAACAAGAACCCTGATATTGTTACATGAAAGAAATAATGTTATAATCAAGTTTCATGAACAGCTGTCAATGTGACATCTCTTTAAGAATCACAGTAAAATTCATAATCTTAACAGCTATAGAAAGCATGTAGGTCATTGTTGATGGTTAATACCTTATGAGATTAGTTTTATTGTATTATAGTTAAAATTTTAGTTAAATTTAAAACATACTTCTTCCTCTCAATTTCATGAGCTACCACTTGCATTTGAGCTTTTGTTTGTTAGACATAATTCTGAATGCAATTGATAACCTTGAGGTTCCATAATGTAAATAATATTCTACACCACCAAAGGATAAACCCGAATGGATTATGCTATTGAGATCATAGAAGGTTTGCATAATGATGAACTAGATCATCAAATGTGTTTGAAGAATTTTCATCTCACTTATCTTAGGTGATACCTGCAATGTCCTTTGGAAATTTTCGTAACCTAAATGAAAGGTTCTATCCTTTATTCAAAAAGAAAAAAATGGTGAAATATGCACAGGCTTCTTTTATTGACAAACATGGGCAAATTTCATTACAAATTTCTTTAAACTAGAGTTTGAGTTTGCTAAAGACAGATCATACTTCTTTATTTTCTCTTCAGGTTCTGGGTTCATATCTCAATGGCATATTTGTTGACTCTATGGACTTGCTAAATGTTGTACAAGGACTATGGCAAGGTAGTAGTATACTAGTATGTAACAAATCATTGAAGGTCGTAAAAAGAGAAGGTTTACGTTTTTGACAACAATGTGTTAATGAACTAAAGAGAGGCCAAGTATGATCATAATCATGAAGTAGTCATCCCATCATAAGGTGTTGGATTCAAGGATATTGCGACCATGCCGACGGATAGGGACTCGCGAATCTGATATGAAAATCGAACTCGTAAACCGATAAGGTTACGATGAAGACTTTGAATCCGAGGAAGGATACTCGGCTCAAAAATACCAAAATAAAAGCAAAAGAAATGGATAACGGAGTGCCACTTAATCTTTTTAACCAGAAATACAAGGAAAACTGGATCCACAAAAATATGGAAGAAAGATGCAAATGAATGAATACATGTGAATGAATGTGTGCATACTCCATGCCTACTGGATGCAACACAATGGTTATGATGGACCAGAGAAAGGGTAAGGACTCTTGTTACGCATAGGGAAGGTGTTAGGCACCCCCATACGTCGAAGAAACTGGTCTTTCTTAGGCTACTCGCTCGCTTGCATGTCGGCAATGCAAATGATCAGGTATGTTTGCTAAGTCTAAGATGCCATGAATGTTATATGCCATGCTAACGCTGATGAGATGAATGGGCGTAAAAACATGCAAACTAATGCTCAGCAGCGCTACATGAGTTCTAGACCCTGACACCAATGTGTCGGTCAAAAGAACATCGAGTAGTAAGCATCATTGCCCTATGATTAATGGTTGGATGTATGCTGGAAAACAACGGGAAACCATGCAATGCAGGTGAAGAAACAAATGCAGGTAACAGAAGGTAATTAAGTAAAACCATGTGAGGAAATCAAAACAAAGTGATGCAAGGTGCTCAGCTAAACAGTAAGTTCTGACTCAATTGGCCATGCCATCGATTCCCGTCAACTAGATTCATTGGAAATATTCGTCGATAATTTCTGCCATCTAATCTCGCCATCAGGATTCACTAACTGAATTGTAGAACAGACTACGAGCTTCTCATCGCACCAAATTGAGATGTAACTGTGAACATGTCAGAATTAACTCTTCGTGCGGCGAAGAGTACACGAAAACCGATAAGGCCACAACGAGGAGGTGAGAATCCAAGGGAAGGACACTCCACACAGAGGAGGAAACATCACGAATACAAACAAATAAGGAAACAAAATAGGAGTCGCCATCTAGTCTATTAAAACTAGAAGATGAGGAAAATCGGAAAAAAAACATGCGATAAAACAAATCAGTAAGTGAAATAAAATCTATGCCATTGGATATGACACATGGGTCGATGTATGCCAAAGAAAGGGTAAGGTCTCTGATTACGCACAGGGAAGGAGTTAGGCACCCCCGTGCGCCCAAAAAATCAGTCTTTCTTGGTTCAATCGCTTGCATGTGTGGCTGTGAAGGCGATTATATGCCAATTATGATTTATGTCAATGAAGCATGATGATGCAAGGAAAAAACGCATGCAAAGATAAAGAAGAAGGACAAAATAGATTTGATGATTTGAACAGATAGTGTAACGACCTAGATTTGGAAGTGGTGCTTTGGCCAGATATTTTAATGGTGTTCTGGGTCGTTAAACGTTGGGTCTCCTGCGTTCAATGTGAAATGCAGCTATGGCAATGTTTTATTCCTGGATTGTGGGTTTCTAGCTTCCGTGGTGTTATGTGGTTGTGTGGCTGTGCTGGTCATCGTAGGAGTTTTGTGGGTTTGTTCTGGGCCGCAGAGTTTGGTTGGCGTGCTTAGGTGGCTGGTCTCTGCTGGCACGAGCCACGTGGATGTAGAAAGTCCCTTTCTTTCTTTCTTTCTTTCTTTGTTGGGTGGTCTCTTTGGTCTCGTATTGTGGCTCCCTTCCTTTCTTTCTTTTCTTTCCTTCTTTCTCTTCCTTAGGACCCACCCCTTCCTCCACTTCTTCTTCTCCTTCTTCTCCTTCTTCTTCTCCTGCACATATGGGGGGGGGGGGGGGGGGGGGGGG
>JAMKQA010039955.1:0-11761 GCA_024699735.1 Posidonia australis | reverse complement strand
GAGAAATGGATCATTCTTCGTATGTCCAATTCGCGCGGTTGAACACATGGCCAATAGTTGAAGTACATGCTTACGTGCACTTATGGAATTGGAGTCGTATACTCGTATTTTATCGGAACAATCATGCTACATTTTTCCAATTGGTTAATCTGTTAAATTTTAAGTGGATTTATATGCTCTTTTTGTAACACGAAGACACTAATATTTGCCCTGAGAAATGGATCATTCTTCGTATGTCCAATTCGCGCGGTTGAACACATGGCCAATAGTTGAAGTACATGCTTACGTGCACTTATGGAATTGGAGTCGTATACTCGTATTTTATCGGAACAATCATGCTACATTTTTCCAATTGGTTAATCTGTTAAATTTTAAGTGGATTTATATGCTCTTTTTGTAACACGAAGACACTAATATTTGCCCTGAGAAATGGATCATTCTTCGTATGTCCAATTCGCGCGGTTGAACACATGGCCAATAGTTGAAGTACATGCTTACGTGCACTTATGGAATTGGAGTCGTATACTCGTATTTTATCGGAACAATCATGCTACATTTTTCCAATTGGTTAATCTGTTAAATTTTAAGTGGATTTATATGCTCTTTTTGTAACACGAAGACACTAATATTTGCCCTGAGAAATGGATCATTCTTCGTATGTCCAATTCGGGCGGTCGAGCACATGGCCGATGGCTGAAGTACATGCGTACGTACACGTATGGAACTGGAATTGGGAGTCAATTGAAGTCGTACACTGGTATTTTATTCGGAACAATCATGTAATTTTCCGGGGCCATTTTTTTTTAAAGTTTTTTTTTCCATGACTCGTTAGTGTCGTCACTTAATGAACATGCCCTCTTCCATGAGACCATGACCAGCAGAAAGAACAAAGAAACCTAGGCGAAACCCGCGCCTCGCACACAACGAGAGCAGCAACAAGTTTGTTCATTATTCACCAGTCCACGCCCGAGGAGAGAGAGAGGGAGAGAGAGGCAGAGAGCATTAACTTTGTTCAGTATTTAGCAGTACACGCCTGAGGAGAGAGGCAGAGGCAGAGAGCATCATCACCTTTGTTCAGTATTTACCAGCACACGCCTGAGGAGAGAGAGAGAGAGAGATCATGGCGGCCGCCGAGGGAGAGCGGGGCGAGGAGGAGAGCTCGACGCTCCCTCCGCCAATCCGCTCGGGCGAGCAGACCGTGTGGGCCGATGCCTCGGCCTTGATCGAGGCCGCTTGCAATGGTGAGTGATCTCCACTCTCTTCCCTTTCCCCGTTGCTTTTCTTTCCCATGACGTTTTCGGTTTTCCAGCTCTTTCCCCTGTTTTCCTTTTTTTTTTTTGACATTTAATTCGCACTTTTAAGAATTTGATTAGCTGTTATTCTATTCCAATTTTTTTTTGCTCGTTTTGATTCTTGGAATAGTATACGATGGTTTGGTCGAGTAGCGGCGGCAATGGGAAGTCTACGATGCTCTCCCTAATTTATAGCGTGATGGAAGTTTTTTTTTTTGAGCGGTAAAATGCAATATCATTAAAAGCGAAGGAAACAAGATTACAAAAAAGTGGAGTCTATCGCGCAGATAGAAACCAAAAACAAAACAACAATGGTTCCAAACAGGAACACAGAAATAACAAGAACAGAATAAACAAGCAAGCATGCTGACTACTCAGATGCCCTTTCACAAGAGCCAAAGATCATGTTGCCATCAGTACCTCCAACCACGCAGCCATAATAGTATAAGTCATGACATCCCTAATCCCTATCCAGGGAGGAGGAAGACCATTCAATGGCTGACGCAAAAACTTTGAGTTTCCATGATGATCAATTTTTGAGCCCTTGAAAATTCTTTGGTTGCATTTATGCAATCTCAAATTGCATAAGGTAACATCAACCACATGAGATGCTTCCTTCCCACCAAATTAGCTTTAGATAACCACACTTCCCAAAAGCCTTTGATGTCACTGATATTATGTTGAGTGATGCTTGCAAGATGGTACCATTAGCGACTTATATTTGGACATCCAACAAAGAGGTGCCACCAATCTTCTTCTTCGCAAAGGCAAAAGGAACACCTACTAGCTAAGAAAAGGCCACGCCTTTGCAATGCCTTTTCGGTTAGTATGCTACCATGGAGGATTTGCCAAGCAGAGAATTGTACTTTTGTTGGGCCCTGATTATTCAACACTTGCTTATAGCAAGCCAATCGAACACCACCACCATAGAGGACCTAAATAGGAAACTCACCGAAACCACATCCATTCAAAAGACTCATAGTTAGAAGTCAATCTGGAAGAGCCATGGGATTGCAGTAGAGATAGTAAATCAACAAAATCACTAAGCTCATCATGACATAGATCCCTCTTGAATTTAACATCCCAAACAATCCCTGCCTCGGAATGCTCATGGCATTCTGATATCCTTGCAGAGGAAAAGGTAGCAGCATGGAAAAACCCTGGGAAAGACAAATACCACACCTCTACCCAACATCCTAATGATACCACACCTCATAACATCATTAGCTTCCTGAGTACCTCTCCACACTCTTCTTCCACCCTTGACATGATTCTTCTCAGAGAAAAAGTCTTCCACTATACCACTTCCTAATCACCATTTGTTGTCACAGAGAGGAGCCATATTCACCACCAAGTCTCAATCTCCACAGCCACTTCCCAAGGAGAGCTGAGTTGAAGGCACGAAAATCTCGAATGTCAAGTCCACCCTCTTTTTTAGATATGCAAATTTTATGCCAAGCTATCATGTGGAAGCCCTGCTTGGTTCCTTTTTAACCGCCCTTCCACAAAAATTGCCTGATAATACCCTGCAATCTATTTGCCATAGAGATGGGAACCCTGAACATGGAGAGGTTGTAAATCGATAGATTGGAGAGTATAGACGAAATCAAAGTGAGTTTGCCCCCTATCAACAAGAATCTGTTCCAGCCTGTTAATCACTGCTCAAATCTGTCAACCACTGGACCAGTCTCCAGTTTTTAAGCTCCCACCACTTAGGAGCAGGCCCAAATACTTGAATGGAAAATATTCAATTTTGCAGCCAAGAAATTGGACCTCCTCCCTAAGAAAATTTTCATTGCAGCAGCCTCCCGATACTGTTGACTTGTGGAAGTTGACTTTTAATCCAGAAATCATCCTAAAAAATCCAATAGCAGGTTAAGTTGATCACATTTTGTTGTGAGGCATCACAAAATACAATCGTGTCATCAGTGTACTGGTGGTAAGGGATTCTTCTCATTCCTCTACTTGGGCAGAAGCCATTGATTAAATTGACTGCATTAGCTTTGACACACATTCTACCAAACACTTCAGCCACTAGTGTGAATAATAATGGAGATAGTGGATCACCTCATCTCAAACTGCGCTCACACCCAAAATACCCTCTAAGGAGCCATCTACAAGAATTGAAAATTTCGTGGAGTTCTCACAATACCCAATCCAATCTCTCCACTTTTGACCAAAGCCCATACATCTCATCATCTCATCCAAACAAGCCTAGTGTACGCTGTCATATGCCTTTTCTATATCCGGTTTACATACTAAGTCTGGTTGGTTTTGACAGACTTCTTGATTCAATACATTCATGAGCCACTAGGAAGCCATCTAAAATTTTTCTACCAGACACAAAGGCGAACTAAAAGTCACCAATTACCTTGCTCATCAAGGGTTTCAGTTGTTCAACTAGGCATTTAGTGGCAATTTTGTAGATACCATTGAGCAGACTGATTGGTCAAAAATCACCAATGTGAGAGGCTCCTTCTTTTTTTGCAGTAGGTGTGATAAATGTAGCATTCGTAGAGCCAATATTCCCACCATCAATATGAAAAGCTCTTATCATATCCATGATCTCTACTCTAAAGAACTCGCAATATCTCTGAAAAATAATAATCAGAAAGCCATCAGACCTGGGCCCTTATTACCTCTCGTCATGAAAATTGTCCTCTTGACCTCTGTTTCTGAAAAAAAACATCTTCCAATCTTGATGCATTAAGGGGACTTAATTTGTTGGAATTCCAATCCATCCATAAACAAAGACAATTGTGGCTTATAACTAAGATGATCCTTGAAAAAAGATTCAATTTTGCTTCTAATTTCCTCTTTCTTTGTTCGCATGACACCATTGATGACTACCGATCCTAAAAAAAAAATGCTCTTCTCCTTCCATTTGCCACATTGTGAAAAACCGTTGTCTCTAAGCAACTTCATCACATTTCAACCATTTCTCTAATTCAGTATCGAGCTCCTCTCTGGCCATTTTATTTGCTATAGTCTAAGCACCTATACTTAACATGGTGTCAAGGTGCCATGGCGATGAGCTCAAGTGCCTGGTAATAAATATACTTATTTTACATGTTTCTTAGTTTTTTTATATGTTTATAAATATATGTATAATGCATTAATAAATTAATATACTACTTTATAAAATTAACAATAACAATCTCAGTATAATTAAAATATTAGCAATAACAATAAGTTCAATGTCTGATAACAAAAAAATGATAAAATGATCATCATTCTTCTTCATCATTATCAAAGTTCTCAAGTTGTTCTTTAAACTCAAGATTTTTATTATCCTCTTCTTCTTAATAGGATTCTTCCTATTCATTCTCCTGTTCCTCTTGAAATTCTTCTTCCTCATCATCAACTTTTATAGCTTCTTTGTCTTTTCTTGAATATTTTTTCATACTTGTTCCATGTCCACGTGCATGAGGTCGCCTACATCCACGACTCCTACAAGAATGTCCACGACCATGTGTTGTTGAAGTTGAAGTAGGTTGGACTTGAGTGATCAATCTTCTAGCACGACCAGTATGGAACTCTGAAACTCCTATTGCTGCATCAACTTGTGCTCATGTGAGTTCCACTTTCCCATATGCAAACTCACTAAGAAGTCTCAACAAATAATTTACAGTCTTCTTGTGTCCTGAAGCATTAATAGAATACAAGTAGAAGGTACCATCAGGACAATTCATTAAGAAGTTGATCAAATTCCTTTGTCGTCGGTTTGTCCATCCATCTGACATGAGAGTAATACCATATTTTTTTCAATACACCTCGAACTTTCTTCTTATTTCTACCACATTATTGAACTTTTTCTTCAACAATGGCTTCCTTATTCGATGGGGAAAAAGTGGCCTATATTCTCTTCCATAACGTTCAATGGCCTCACAAAGTACTTTAATCACCAATTTGTTGACTTTGTTGAAAGGCAATCTACCCTCATATAAGATAGTTGGTTTTGTAGTTCCACTACTTGAAGATGCAGTTACCTTCTTTTCTTGATGTGTAGTGGTAGAGTCAGTAGGTATAGTGTTGCTTTCATTGATTCCATCTGGTGGTGTACCAAATGCAATGTTGGGCTTCCTTTTTTTTCTTCCGTTGAATCACTTCATCGTCTCATCTACAATGATTGTTGTTGTTTTGAAGCATTTACTAACACCAGGGAAGCCTCCAATCAAATGCTCATTTTGTCTTTTGACACTGCATTTGGAAATCTTTTCACAAAGTAAGTATTGCACTGTATTCTTGTCGTTAAGAGTTGGCCACCATACCTTCTTGATTTATCACATGCTAAAATGGGATGAATACTGGGATACAAAGTGAATGATGTTTCTTGTACTTCATTTCGTAGGAGTGTTGAAGGAGAGTTCTCTTCTTCTTGTGACATTCTATGAATCATTTATCATAATAAATGAAAACCAAAGAAAACAAGTAAAAACAAGTTGTTAAGTGTCAAGTGTCAACAATAATATTATTATCAATTATCAAATATCAATTGTCAAGATATTGAGAATTTGGCATATCATTTTGAATTTTGAAAAACAAAAATAACGAAAAACAAAAATCAATGTCGAAAATCACATCAAAATCAATGAACATGAGCAGAACTAAACAATACATCAACAAATTGAAGAAAAAAAAAGGAGAAACCACATAAAGATCAACATAAGAGACCACAACTGACATCTGAATTTTGAAAAGATTAAACAAGCTAAAATTCATAAGATTAATCATATAAAAGTGAGCAAAAGATAGTAAAATCGACGCATATGTCAATAAAAGGAATAAAAATCACAAAAACACCAAGACAAATGATAAAAACACAAGAAATTTCAACAAATACCTTGGACAGTGAAGATGGTAGGAATAAAAAGTGAAGAAGAGGAGGTTGTAGGCATGGCCGGAAACCGTTGGAGCTGTTGCTGCCATCTCCGTTGGAATTGCCGTCAGACAATGTTATAGTGGTTGGCTGGAGGATTCCACTTTAGTAGCAACCGTTGGTTGTGCAAAGTGAAGAATAATGGATTTATAGAATGGTTAGGGTTTTATTTTTTAATAAATGGATCTGGATCCAAATTTGGATTCATTTCTAGCACCTAAGCGCCCAGGTGTGGACTCTAGAACATCTATTTCAACCCTATAAACTGCTAGGGCGATGGCGCCCACCATGATAACATTGTAAGCACCTAAAGCTTCTTTCTTGTCCAACTTTGAAATTCTCAATTGAAGCCTCTTTCACATAGTCCCAACTTGACCCATATCCTCCTCTTTCCATTTTTAAATTTTGTTTTTGATCTATTTAAACTTGAAGCACAATCTCCGTGTTGGTCCCCATTCTGCATCGAAAATTTGACATCCCGTACTCCTAGCTTCTGCCCACTATCCATGAAAGAGCCCATCAAAGTTGTCAAAATCAAACCACACAGTCTCAAATTGGAAAGGCCTTGGATCGCAGTCAGTCTCGTTGTCGGACATATGCATTAATGGCAAATGATCGGAGGTAACTCTAGGTAAGCTAAGAACTCTGGTTCAGGCCATAAGCATTTCCATTTGTTAGTCATGAAGACTTTGTCTAATTTTGCCAAGCATGGTTCTTGTCGCAGGTTAGACCTTGTGAATTGACATCATTAAACTCTGGCATTTCGGAAGTTATTTCCTGCCATTTTGATCATGAACATATTTGGTAACATTGAGGTCCCTACCATCAACTACCCTGTCAATACCATTGTGATTGATTGACCTCGGTATATTCCGAAAAACATGTCGCGTGGTCTACTCAAACAGGCCATAAATGTTTATGACCCCCCATTTGTCAAGTGTTAATCTATCTTCAAAAATAACCATCAAACCAAAAAGCATCACATTCTACTGCACACATGATAATTTGTCATCCCAAGCCATAGAAAGACCACTATCAGTACAAGCAGATTCTCTAAAAATAAATTCATCAAAGCCATTGCTAGTCGTTGAACGACACATTTAACTATCTATACTGGAGGGCTTTGTTTCTTGAAGGCACATTATGTTCGATCTTGCTCTCCTTATTACAGATTTAACCATTCTCCTCTTGTCTGCCCTTCCTAATCCTCTCACATTCTAGAACAATATCTTCATTATCATCGTATAAACCAGACACTGACCTTCTGTATGTATCATCTCCCCTGGCCTGGCAAATCTTCTCATATTAAGGATGTATTCTCTGATATTGCTGCAGTTATCCTTGAGTGAAGGCCCAAAGCCTTACCGAACTCCATAAGATAACTATCAGACCATATGTATATTCCCTATTCCCTGCGTGTCCACCATCTCATGTAGCTCCCTGCTAACCTGTCTCCTTACCCTATTCCATCTTCTTCCCTTATAGACCACCATCTCCTTGTTTTGTCCTTCACTAGTCCTATCCTTACTCTCTCCCCTCCTAACTCCTACATCGTTGTGTTTGTACCTACCAAAGCCTGACCCTATTGAAGCCTACAAAAGGTGTAGACGAGAAGCATAGTGGAAGATAGATTGAGAAGAGCCATCAAGAACAATAGTAGTGATGGAGTAATTTGTTTGTAAACTATCCTTCTTTACTCCATAACAAACCTAGCTTACCTCCACCCTTAGCTTTGGTTGAGAGGAATGGAAGAGCAGACGCAACCCTAGATCTTCTTCTAAATCCCTCTAAACACATCTACTTATGGGCTCTGGACTCTGGAGAAGGATTAACCACCTGAGTCACCGTGTCTTTTCACTCTTGTAGTGGCGACCTACTGAGAGAAGAACCCAATACACCTCTACAAGGAGCACCAAAAACTGACTAGGGAGCAATAACCACAAAACCAGAGGGCATGCTACTTACATAACCGTGCAAACCAGAGGAAAAGGCTATTCTGCATCTTGGCACAGTCACAGTATTGCTACTCTTGCCTTCTTCATCTATCCCCACTGACGAGGCTCTCTTAGAGATCATCGGAGGAGTGAACTCACTGCACCGGTCTAATGTGCACAACTGCACCACATGAGAGGAGTTGGGTAAGGATGAACCTGTGTACAGTACTAAAACTCTTATTGGGTTGGCCAATGGGTCAGACTCACAAGCCTTATTTCTATTTAACTTAACTGCACCTAGACAAGACCCAGATTTGAATTGAAGGGAGACCATTTGATCAGGCTCATACTGCTTAGTGTCAAATTAGTGAGTCATCATAGGGAGTGAACTGTGCCTCACTTGCGAACATGCAATGGGACTCTTTCTAGGGCAACCCACCACAAAGGAGACAAAATCGCATCCAGCAGAGGAGCCCATTGAGAGAATCTGACTTTGATTCCCCCACCACATCTACCATCATAAGAATCTCTTCCATAATCTTGTCATTCACCATTCAAATCACAACCTTTATTTCTTCAAGTCTTAGTATTTGATGGTCACCCCACCATATGTGCCTGAAGAGCCTTTGAATAGTATCCCAAGTCCCAACTAGTCTTTACCTCCTAGGAAACGATAACCACCACGTCTAGTTCTTTAAGCAATTCATCCCCAACAGACTGTATTTTGATTGTTGGTGTCTTCTCCTTAGATGAGCTTAGTGGGGGAGGTGATATGAGAAATGCACCATCAGTTGATTCACCATAACTGCAAAGCTCCAATCCTTTTGAACAAAGTGATCAAGTCGTATGTCATTGCCTCTGTTTGCCTACAATCGAAGGACAGATTTAGGGTATCTTTGTTCTTGATACAAACTTCCTTATATTTTCTACAAACCCAAGGATTTCAACATTCACTCTGCATATGGCCTCTGTTGTGACACTTGAGACACTAGATTTTTTTTTGTCGCCTCGAGCTTCTTGTGATTGTGTCCGTTTTGGAAGACTTGTTGCTGAGTGGGATTGCGTTTGCCCTAGTAGCCTCCTTCGAGATCTGACTCTTCTTCTTTCAGAACCGCCATTGATGATTGGTGGTAGACCTAGAACTCTATAGGGTCGACCGTCTGCTGTCGTCTCTTCCTCCCCGCTTGCTCTCTCATTTTTCCTATCTGGCAGCTTGTTATGTTTTAATTAACAATTTAAACAAAATACACCATCCTTGTTGGAAGTAATTTAGAAGTATAAGATCTTCTTTTGGAGATGGGGAGCAGTAATTTTTTTTAAAAGTTCATGTTGGAAGCGGTAACCTGGACCGTTATACTTTGATAAAAATATATAGAGAGTGCAAGATAATGAAAAAGGATATGCAGGGTGAGGGACTAACATATAATGAAAGGGAATACAAAGGTAATATGGATGACATTTTAGTGATAAGGGGTTCATCCCACCTTTTCTTCAAAACAAAAGAAAGACTTATATAACGTAAGTGCCGTAGTGGTTATTAATTTTTGAACTGCTAGCTCTATAGAAAGAACATACTTGTTGTATAACAAGAACCTCTTGGCATTCCAAGCATAGTGTCCTACATGTAGAACTCAAACAATTATAATACTATGCTCGAATCAGTCTAAAAATATGCTAAGCTTCATTTGGAAATGAACTTGGAACTAATGATGTTGAGTTTTACGTCAATCGTTCTATATAAAACAAACCTAATGTGTATGCCCATGTTAGTAGATATTCCTATAATTTTATTTGAGGCAAATATATTTTTGAAATACTTTTCTATGACACTATACATTAAAAAAAATCATCATTAATGATGACCATCTGCCCATGCATTAACACTCAGTTTTGGAGATGCAAAAAGTCATCTGTTCCTCCAAGTGCTGACGTGAACTAGTTGCATGCTTTAATAAAAACAGAAAAGTTGCAAGTGCATAGATGTAGAAAATAGAGAAGAAAGAGAGAGAAACCATTCTCAAATTGTTTCTTCTTTGGTTACATACCTACATCCTTTATGACATGTAGAAATCTTGTGGTGTAAATTAGATGCATAAAGTGCCCTTCACAAATGAAATGGAGAAGGAACTTATAGATGTCACCTTCTCCTTAAAGTAAAGATGGGAGATGTATTATTGGAATTGGGAATTATTGCTAGGGGGTAGATTTGTATGACTAAAAAACATAAGGAGTGTTGTGTTCATGATGACTAGTGATAAGGTTCTGGTGGTTTTCCAATTCTCTTTTTCTAAAGATATTGGAATATCTTGAAGGATGATGTTATGTGTATGGTTAGGGATTCTCATGCTAATGGGGGGTGATAAGGGGTTGCAAATCTCACTTTTATCATTCTTATTGCTAAAAAAAATGTGGGGGATTTCAAACCAATTAGCCTTTTAAATGGTGTGTACAAGATTGTGGCGAAATGCCTAGTTGAGTGGTTGAAGCCTTTGACGAGTAGTCTAATTGGTCCATTTTGGGTGGATTTTTGGTGACACATGAGTGTATTGAGTTGCAATTGCGTTATGGTAGTCTTGTGGAAATTAGACCTTGGAAAGGCCTATAATAGTGTAAGCTGGCATTATCTTGATGAGGTCTTGGCCTATATGAGTTTGGGGTTACGTGGCGGGATTGGGTGGGTTACGACAAAGGTTTGGTCAATGGTTGCCCCAATAGATTCTTTTGTTGTGATAGGGGCTTTCGTTAAGGAAATCCTTTGTCACCTTTTATTTTTTTGTTGGTGGCTGAGGTTTTTAGTTGTTTGTCCATTGGCTTTTTGAGAGCTTTTGGCCTTCTCATGGGGATTGTGTTGTTCCGTTGCTCCAATATGTAGACGATATCTTGGTTTTCAGTGAGGCTTTCTTTGAAGAAGTTAAGGGTATTGCTTTTGTTTTGGGGTGTTTTGTGTTGATTATTCATTTGAAGGTTAATTTCAAAAAAGTCAATTGTTGTTAAAGACTTGGGGTGGGTGCTGAGTTAGATCTGGTTTCTCAAGCTGTTTCTTTTGTAGATTGTTAGGTTGAGGCTTTCCCAATTTGCTATTTAAGGCTTTTCTTGTGTGGTTCTCGAGTTTGATCTTTTTATTGGAACCCCATTGTGGATTGATTTGAGCGTCGTCTAGTTGGCTGGAAGGGAAGATTTCTCTCCTTTAGTAGTAATGTGACTCTTATGTCTTCTGTGCTTTCTAATTTGCCTATCTATTTCCTCTCTATTTGGTGCATCCTAGCTTTTGTGCTTTTAATGGTATTTTCTTCGGAAAAGTGGTTGGAAATTGTTGTGGGGAGGGTTTTATATTGTTGCTTGGCATAAAATCTGTTGCCTAAGGGTTGGGGGGACTAGGATTGACGGATCTCCAATCCTTTAGTCTTGCACTTCTAGGTAAATGGATTTGGAGGCTGGGTTTAGGAGGGGGGGGGGGGGTTGGTGTAAGGAGTGGTGATGATTCTATGGCTCTTTGGAAGAGAATGATACTTGGGAAATGATATAAGGGTAGTTTCATGGGTAAGGTGGGTTGTTGCCTGAATAGAGTGTCTTATGTATGGGAGAGGGGATTCTAAAGGAAGTGGGTATCTAAGGTGTGGGATTGGGTTGAAAATTGGTCGTTGTGATTGGATCAG
>JAMKQA010039954.1:0-32866 GCA_024699735.1 Posidonia australis | reverse complement strand
ACATTTCATAAGCAAATGAGAAACCTATAGAAGACTGATTTATCGGGCGCACGAGGGTGCCTAATACCTTCCTCGTGCGTAACAGGGATCCTTACCCATTTCTGGTTTATGACCTGCTTTTCCATTGCATGATTTGCATGTTTTATATGGTTTTCCTTGTCTTCCATTTTAATAGACTAGGTGGCGACTCCTGCATTTGTATTTTTATTTTCATTTGATTTTTACCGTGACTTTGCCGATCCTCGTGTATTTTGGCCTTTTGCGCCAAGGGCATCGAGGCTGTCGCCGGCATGGTTACACCAGGCAATCGAGAATTATTGCTTATGTTGTGGCTTCCGATCTCACTCATAAGAAAGGCTATTTTGATGAACTAAGTGAATTAACTTGTAAGGTTGTCTATGTAATTACCAAAAGAATACCTACCAACTGGTCTGGAGTCTTAATACATTGTATGACTCATGTTAAGACCAAGTTATTCTATGGTCCTTCCCTCACTTACTTGTTCGAGCATTATAATGTTCCCCTTGCACTTGAACCAAATCTAGTGGTTAAAACTAAGCCCTTAGGCTCCTCAACAATAGAAAAGATGGAACAAGCATTAGAGTGCTCCAAAACTATTAAGGGTCACAAACCTTCTTCTTCAAGTACTCCCGTCACGACACAAGAAGAAGAAAGTACTGAAAGTTCTGAGGACGACACAGACATCAAGGCACAAATCCAATCTCTACGAGATGACATTGTCGACATCAAACGCTAACAAGAGTAAAATCATCGTTCAACATGCGAATGGCAATAGAAGCATTCTAAGGATATAAATTTTCCAACCAACTATTTTGATGCATACACATTGGAAAACGAATATCAGATGGACACTTATCAAGACAAAATAGACGAGTATCATGCGGACATCATGAAGTTTCTTCAGAATTATCCACCACCACCTCCTCTTAATCAGCATCAGTGCTTGTTCTTTATGTTTGTCTGATTTGAAACTCTAATGTGGATCTTCTTTGCTTAAAAACTCTTGGTTTGGAACTATTAACTAATTATATGGATAATTCTCTTCTTTATGTTTGCTACATGGACTATGATGAAATTTGTGACCATGCCCGGCCCAGGGGTCCGCTGTGGAGTCGCGCCAAAGGGAGGAGATCACAGTCATGCCAAGATGGCGAAGGCGCAAGATAGGATTAGAACGGAAAGAAAAAGGAGTCGCCACCTAGTCTTTTAAGGGAAAGACGAGGAAAACCACAAACCAATCACAAAAAGTGAATGAGTGAGATGTAAACATGAAGGCCAGATGTCTACCAACCAGAGGACGGGAAAGGATTCATATTACGCATGGAAAAATTGTTAAGCACCCCCGTATGCCCGAGAAACTCGGTCTTTCCAGCCTGATTCGCTTGCTTGAGGTAGAATGAATGTTTGCTATGCCTAAATTGTGTTCTAATCATGCTGACGTGAGTGCCAAAACAAGACTGGATGGATGCATAAAAGGGTACGCGAAAACTGCAAAGAAATCCTCGTGAAATGATGAAATCGCAAAGTATGGCACAACAAAGAAAATCACATGAAATGACGAGGTTTTTGGCAAGAAGGATTCAAAAAATCATATAGGTCTCAAGAATGTGAAAAATGCAACTAACTCAAGTCGTTAGAATCAAAGAAAGCATCGCAGAAATCAAGGTGGGAAAACTGCAAAGAAGTCCTCGTAAAACAGGAAAACTGTGACAAGTGAAGCAATTCACATAAAATGATGATGTTTTTGTAAAGAATAGTTATGAAAACCATACTGAGGTCGAAAAGATAGAAAGTGGGGTCAACCCGAGTCATCGAAATCATGGAAAAGGTTGTGAAAGTCAAAAAGGAAAAATAATCTGTAGTGGGGCCAATGTCGGCCTTCAGGTCTGTTAATATACGCCCTCGGGCGATGAAATTCAAATCAAATCCAAAAAATCCGAAAACATGGAATAAAGACAATCAAACCAAATATCAGATGAAGGAATCCGAAGACAGATGGGAGAAAAATCCACGGAAGAATGCATGAAATGCAAACTTATTCAAAAAGAATGGACTAATGTGCAAATATAGCAAAAACTATATAAAATACATGGAAATGTACCTAAATGAGTAAAATATGCTAAGGAATGCTTTGGACAGAGGTTATGCATGACTTGGTGCAATACCTGACACACATGTGCATGAATTGATTACATAAGGGCAATTTGGTCATTTCAGTGGTCAAATGTAGTAAATGCATGTATTGGGATAATGCATGGTCTAAGGTATGCCAAAATGCATGAAAAATGTCAAGAAAAAAGAAAACATGCAAAAGAAAAGGTCTTGAAACAATAAAACAATGTAAGAACAATAAAGGACAAGTATAGGGATCAAAACTCAAACTTCACAAAAAGGGTGAAAACCTAGATCAAAATGCACTCAGAAACTTCTGCCCTAGTGTATAGATGATGGATCAAAGGAAAATATGACATTGGGATGTGAGAATTGTACTTAGATAATTCCCTGAAAACTTAGGATCTAATTTGCAAAATTCACAGAAAGGAAAAGTTAATGGTTAAAAATGTGTTTAAAAAGTCTTATCCTGATGTTAGGATGTAAAATTTAAAGAATATTTAGCTATGTTATGTGACATGTATGAAAGTTATACTTTTAGTAATTTCTTGAAAACCTAGGGTTTACTATGCAAAATTCCCACATAGGGTGCAAACCTAACAAAAATGTGAAATCAGATGTTCATTTATATTTCAAACATAGTTTTTTGAGGAAAACTTTATTCAAGTGATGATTTTACATGTACATGTGATCAATTATTGTGAAACATATTAAAATGTGATTTAAAATGCAACTAAAACTATCATTAATGATTTAAGAAAGTCTCAGGGTCCTAGATGTAAATTTTCCTGCCTAAAAACATTATAGATTTAGTTTTGGGACTGATTTGTAAAATTTCAGGATCAAAATGTGATAAAAATCAAGTTTTTTACATTATTAGTGTAATTATGGATAACTTTAAGGTCTAAAATGCAAATTTTTCAAAGGAAACTCTTTTCAAAACTCTAGGGGCCAACATGCAAAATTTTAGGACTTAAGTGCAAAAAAAACATGATCTCGGGGGCATAAGTGTGATAAAACATGTATGAAATGGACTAAAAATGCAATTAAAAGTTAAACAAGGAAAAATGTGAAATATTTACAATACAATTTTAAAATAAAGAAACTCAGGGGTCACAAAATAAATGTTCAGGGTTCATTTGCAAAGAAAACATAAATATAGGGGTCAAACTGTGAAGAAACAAACATACATGGGCTTAAAATCAAATTAAAATTTTAACAGGACAAAACATGCAATATTTACTGAAATAATAAAGAAATGAAACTTATTTAAATCTTCAAGGGCTTAAACACAAAAATACAGGACCTAAGTGTAATAAAAAAGGACTTAAAAGTAATTAAAAAGGACCTAGATGTAAGGAAAAAGGACCTAAAAGAAATTCTAGGGACCTAAATGTAATTATAATCAGGACCTAAATGTAATTATTAAAAATTTTAAAAAAATCGTAAATCTATTTGTTTCGAAGATCACCAGCGGATCGCTGATGATCCCTCTCCGGCGTGAGCTTTGGCAAGCCTCCAGCAGCGGCGCAGCGACGGGAAGGTGGTGGCGATGGTGGGCTGGAGGTGATCCGAAGAGTTGGGGTGGCTCCACCCACCTCCCTGGTCGGCGACGGGCATGGTGGAGGTGAGGACGTCGCTCCAGGCTCTGGAACAACGGTGTGGCTGCGCGAAGAGGTTCCTGGTGGCAAGGTGGTACTTCCCGATGCAATCACGAGCGATAGAGGCATCCAGAGGCTTCCTGGGGCTTCACGGCGGAGGAGCAGCGATCAGAGATCGCAGGAAGAGAGGGGGAAGGCCCATGGGGGCCTCCACAGGACCAGGAGGCCTGAGCCTCGTCGGTGGTGGTGAACCCACCACCGGAGAAGAAGGAGACGACTCACAGAAGGCGTATCTCCAGCGAGACGTGACCAAAGACCTAAGTGGACTCTACGGACCTAATGGAAAGCTTTTTGAAATTAAAAGAGAAGAGGAAGGAGTACCTGGGTGGCAGTCTGGCTGTCCTCCGACGATACCTGACGGCGACGCTCTGGACCGACGGTTGTGGCTGCGGTGGTTTAGAGGATTCTAGGGCTTAGAGAGGGGCCTAAGGAGATGGATTGGGTGTGGGGAATTGCTAGGGCTCGTTTTGGATGAGGGGAGTGGAAAAGAAGGCTTTTGGCAGGGGGGTCCCTCTGGCGATCTCTATTTTTTGTTTTCTCCTCTCCGTTTCGTTCAGTTGCTCCTCTCTATTGCGGTTGTCCAGCTTCTTAAGGGGTGGAAGGAGAGGTCAAGGCTTTAAGGGGTGGAACAAGTGAGAAGGATCGCGGGTGATGGTAGCGGTTGACCAGACGTGGGAAGGAGGGAGTGGGGGATCATTGGGGAAGAAAGAGGACTGTGCACTATAGCATAATTTTCTCTATTTCCTAAGTTCCTAATTGATGTGAGAATGACATAATGTTGAGCTAAACAGGCTGATTTTAGGCCTTTAGTTTTGTTTTTAGGTTTTTTGTTGTTTTAGGTTTTAGTTTGGTTTTAGGTTTTTTGTTATTTTTTTTGGGTTTTAGGTTTTGATCTTTTTTTTGGTTTTAAATTCTGATTTTGTTTATGATTTTGATTTTTATTTTTTAGATTTTAAATTAGGTTTATGACTTTGATTTTATGATTTAGGTTTTAATTACTTGGTTTTAGATTAAAATTTTTTAGGATTATTATTTTTCTTTTCTTTTAGGGCTTTTGTGTTTTAGAGTTTAAAAATTGTAATTATTTTAGGGTTTTAGTAATTTAATTTAATTTAGGGTTTTTGTGACTTAATTAATTTGGGGTTTTTTTTGTGATTTAATTTATTGTTTTAAGGTTGGGATTTTTAGGATTTTAATTATTTTATGGGTTTTTTAGGGTTTTGGATTTTAATTAAAGTTTTTTAGTTTAAATTAGGGTTTTTGGGTTTTAATTATGGGTTTTTTGGTTTTAATTGGAATTTTGGGTTTTAATTTAGTTTCTTTAGAGTTTAAACATGGTTTTAAATTTAATTAGGGTTTTTTAGATTTCAATTAAGGTTTTGAGTTTAAATTAGGGTTTTTTGGATTTTAATTAAAACTTTGGGTTTAAAATAGGTTTTTTGGATTTTAATTAATGTTTTGGATTTAAATTAGGGTTTTTCAACTTAATTAAGTGCCTATAGGTTTTTTTGAGTTTAATTTAGGTTTTCCTTGAAATTAAATGGATTAAAGTGGTTTAAATGGATTTTATTTGATTTTGACTTTAATTAGGGTTTTCACTTGATTAATTTGGATTTTATTTGATTTTGACTTTAATTAGGGTTTTCACTTGATTAATTTGGATTTTAAGTGGATTTAAGTGAATTTTGTTTAATTTCGGTTCTAATTAGGGTTTTACTTGATTAATTAGGGATTTAAATTGATTTAAGTGAATTTTGTTTTATTTTGGTTTTAATTAGGGTTTTACATTGAGTTATTAGGGTTTTAAATGTTTTTAGGTGGATTTTGTTTTATTTTGGTTTTAATTAGGGTTTTACTTTGAGTAATTTGGGTTTTAAATGTTTTTAGGTGGATTTTTTTTTTATTTTGGTTTTAATTAGTTGTTTTTACTTGGATTAAGTTAGAATGGGCTTGTGTAGGCCTAGTCGACTTGTGTGGGCTTAAGTGGGTTTAAATGGGCCTAGTGAGCTTGAGGGTTTAAAGTTTTTAGGATTTAGGGGTGGTGGTTGCAACCAGAGCATCTTCTAGAGGAGCTTGTTGTTAAGTAACTGCAAAATCAGGGTGTCTACAAAATTATATAGTTAATTATTGATATTATGGTTTTTCTAGATAAATTCTCAATCTTCCTGGTTCGTTCTATCGTTTTCACACGATATACCATTAAGGTTACTTAGGAAATATACTTTTATCCTTTTACTTCTCTTCTTCCTTTTTGCTCATGACAAACAAGGGAGAGAAAAATGACATATGATAGATAATACAACAATATATATGTTATAACAAAATAGGAAAACTTTTTATAAAATCTTACTTATTGATAGGGGGAGCTTAACAAGCTTATTGATAGGGGGAGCAAAACAAAGATCTTAATGCTTGTAAACACTTGCCTATTAACAAGGGGAGCTTAATAATAATAATGTTTTTGTCATCATAAAAAAGGAGAAGATTGTAGGAAATATACTTTAAGATATTTTATTTTGATAATGACGAATTGATGTTAATATAATTATTTGAGAAAATTGATGTTAATATAATGATTTGAGAAATGTTTTAATTCATATGTTGTGAAGAATATGTCATAAGAAGATCTTGTGAGAAAGATATGTGAAGGAAGATGATCTCAAAGCAGAAGGCAAAGGAAGATATTCGTGAAGACTTGTTGAAAAATCTATATGTGTATTAGTGAATTATTTGTTGTAAATATTGTAAAATATTCATGTAAAAATAAAATGTAAGACAGGTTGTTTTCAACACATTGAAATTCTTCGGTATACCGAAAACTATATGAATAGCTAGGGATTTCAATAGCTCTTTGATTCAACACTTCGAGTATTTTCAGAATACCGAATCAGGGAATTTTTGTTAGCATACTGAAATTTTCCGATATACCAAATTGGCCATGAATTTGGGAAAATAGAGGAAAACGACACGTCAAAATCTTCCAATCTACTGAATCAACTATCCATTATAGACCGTTAAAAGAGTTGTTAGAGACAAAAATGGCAGCTTCAACTACTATAAATAGAAGACTTAAAACCTTGGACAAGGCACACATTGAAAGATTTGCTATAATTGCTTCAGTAAGAGTGATTTGCGAGCCATAATATCCATTCCATAGCTATAAAGGCTTGAGAAAAAGGAAAGGAGTGCTACTATTTAAAATTTTACTATTGTGCTTTTTCACTAGTTAAGTGCTTTAAAGAGTTGTAAAGTTTCATCTTCATCAAAGTCCCTAGCTTCTTGGGTTGTGAGAAGTGGAAAGCAATGTACAAGGAGTTGGTGGGATTTACCAACAAGTAAGTGTTTAGTTTTTTTTTAGTAGAATATCGAGGGAATGTCAATGAGTGGAGTAAGTCGAGGTTTGGCCGAACCACTATAAATCTTGTTTGTCTTTTTCATTGTCTCTCGTTTCTTTTGTGGTTGTTTAATTTTATTGTCAAATTATTTTATCACTTTTGAAGATTGAAATTAACAACTATTGAAATTAAAATTTACATACTTCTCTATTCACCCTCCTCTAGAGAAGCCTCTCAATCCAACAAACATGTCTGTAGATATCTCATTTTCGCATTTCCCAGAGTTCATTTAGGATAGAAACCCTTGAAGCACCCTAAATCACATGGCTAAGGATTTCTAACATATTGTTTAGATTTTTACATGAAATTTTTGAAGCATTTTTGGGGTTTTATCATATCTTTATAGATTAAGATAAAAGACATGGGATAAACTGTAAAAGACCAAGATGTTGCCAATGTGACAAGCAACAGAACTAGTTGCCAATTTGACATGCGACAGAACTAGTCGCTAGTTTAATAGGTTACAAGTCTCGTCACCGTATAAATAGGCAATGAAAATCTTAACTTCACTCTCTAGATAATTTGTCATTCCAGGCCTTAATACGACATATGGGACATTTATAAATGTTATCATGATTTTTCGCATAATTATTATAATTTCTATGATTTTCTAACATTTAAATATCTACACATATCATATAAATCATTATAAATGCCAAATAATTTAGGAAAATTATAGAAATAAGGATGACAATAAGTTAAGGTCAATATCTTTATTTTTATATTTAAAACGAGACTTTATTTTAAGTTATCACTTTTTTAAATGTTATAACTATATTTAATTAGAGAAATTTTTTAGAAATTAAGATGAAATCCAAAGATTACGGATCTAAACTAAATTAGATTTATCCTTGATTTTAACTGATGATTTCTCATAATTATTAAAGATTTTATTTTCAAATCCAATTTACTTAACATTTTAAGTGGATTTTGAATTTGAAAATTAATTTAAAATATCTTTCAATTACGAGTGTGATTTTTTCAGGATTGATTTGGTCAATATTGGCTAATTGATTTGTAATGAATATTTTGAGATCTTAATTTTTGAAATTATGCCTTTTTAGTAGCTCGTTGTCACATGAATCAGTGATTAACTGATGTGGCAAATTTCATGCCAGTTGGTTGTTGATTCACCGCATGAGCTTAATCCAGGATTTACAGTCTCATTGCCTGTGCTAGCGGCGACTCAATAATCCTATCGCCTGTTCAATAGGCGAAGAGATCTAGAAAGAGATTTTTTGCTATATTCACGATTTTAATTCTGGCCATTGATGTCTCATTTGTCATTGACGAGATCTGGAGCTCCCAAATTCTATAAATTGATTCCTAGGTCAAGAATTTGAAGGGGAGGCACATTAAAATCTTGAGGAGCCACCTTTAAACCCTAGAAAGGAGAGAAAGAGAGAAATCTTGAAAGAGAGAGAGAGATAGAGAGACATATATAGCCTCTCCTCCATGTCCATCGTCTCCTAGAAACTCAGATCTTAGAGATCCAACCCCTTTTAAAGTTATAATGTGTCTCCAGAGCTCCGTCCATCAACCTCCACTTCCTCTAACCCCGCGTCATAACCACCAAGGGTGAAGGGAGTATTGTCTTCCAATTTATTTCATTTTAGTTCATATAAAGTATTGCATTTATAACTGCCCATAGCATATGCATGTGGGGACAACCCTCGATTAGTATTTTATTTCATTTATTCATGTTATTCGTTGTTTATTTCTATTATTGTTTACTGCACTTATACTAATCTAGATTTCTTTGTTTTCTTGTTTATTTTGAAGGGAAGGATACTACATCGCATGAGGAAGCCGTTGGGCAGTATCTTGCCACTGATCCAGTGAACTGAGAACCCACACTATTACAACCACCATCTTTTGTAGGCATCTTGTTAGTCGGCTTCAATAACGAACAAGTGGCAATCATAAAGGCCGTTGAAGTGAGTGAACACGATGACGATCTTCATCAACCCCCAAATCCATATCGACAGTGTCCATTCTGTAGGGCACTCTTCTTCTTCTTGAATGCTCTCTACTTACGAAGTATTAATAAAACTGAGGACACTCTCCTCACAATTATATTGGTTGCCCAATCCTTTCTCCATTTTTAAATTCATCTAGTTCACTGGTGTAGGTCCACCTCCTTTTATCCATTGGCTAAGCTCCATCGCTGATAGGAATTACGATTAGTCTCTTGTGAAAGCACCATTGGGAAGCATTGGAACTCAAACCATCCTCCTTGGTCGATACAAAGGTTGGAGTGACTCCAGTTACTCTGGGATTATATCATTCTCTTTCTGTAATGCTTCGGTGTGTCACAAATCAGCATCAGTACTACCCATTTAAATAATTAATAGAATTAAACTAAAATAAAGTAAATAAATAACTTAAACAATTAAGTAACTACCCAAAACCTCGTGTGTAGCTAGTGGCTCCTCTATATGCACAAGTATTGGACTGCACCAATTTATGCACCTGGAAATCAAAACATAAAATGCATGAGTGATCTAATATCACCCAGTATATGCCCACCAAAAACAAACAAAACACATGTAAAGCTATGCCATTTTTACAACCACAGGTATTTTTCAAACATTGCATAGACATGCTTTTCAAATATTCTTTTTGTTTCTCTTAAAATTCCATGTATCTTTTCAAATCATTTTATGCATTTTATGAAAACCAAAACTCAACTAGAAGCTAGCCTAAAATAGCACATAGTACAATTTTATCCAAATCTTGGTTGGAACTAGCTAAAACCACAAGTCTGGACTAGAACTTGGTGAAATCCACAAGAGAAACTCATACACCAGTCATGGGTTGCATAAACTAAAACTTGTCACATCATCCTGGCCACAGGTGAGTGACCTAGCCACAAGCAGTTGACGAGATACCAACCTTGACCTTACCGCACTGCCGCGGTAAACTACCCCATGCAGGAGTTCACCCACCTTGACCTCGTAGGCCTCACAGTATCATGACCTCACAAGTCACAAAACACATGTACGGGTGCATCCTCACGACGCCCTTGTGTGCCTGAACACTTAGGGACTCACAACCTAAGGCCCAGTCAATACTGGGTAAAGAGAATGGACTGATCTCTTTCACCCAAACCCTACAGTACCTTAAAGGGTCACGGTCTTTTTCACCCATGTCCATCGCTGACAACTATGTTGTAAGGTACATACCAATTTCATGGAGGTCTTATACCCCTATCGACTATGCTCGTACCATCACCTGGATTTGACCTAAAACCACGGAAAACTTTTGAAAACATGCATTTCCGTTTCAAAACATCTTTTGAAAACCTTTTCATTACAGAAATCATTTCCACGAGTTAAAACTCACCAACTATATAAATTCAAAACTGACTACACTGGTGTGTCACGAAGGTGCACCACCCAAAGTCGGTGGGCCCCTTCGGTGCGCCACCATGGTACGCCATTCAGGTGTGCCATCATGGTGGGCCCCAAGCAGGAAGTTCATAGCAACAGCTCAGTAGACTACCATCGAAAATTACCGAAGGTGGGAGCCTTGGGTGGGCCCCTTCCAACCTCTGAAAAATTTCAAAAAATACATGCAAACATTAGGCTCTAAGTCTTCTACCAATTGGGACAAGTTTCATAAAGATTCGATTTGTAAATCTCAGGATAGAAAATCACAAAGTCGATGAGGTAGTTTAAAAACACTGTAGCAACAGCTTACAAAAAATCACCAAAAATCCTTGATAAATCCTAATAAAATCACATGAACACTACTATCCATTAATTTCATGCTAATCTATCATTTTATCATGATTTAAACTGAATTTTAGTGAGAAAAAGGAAGGAGGACGTGTACTCAGTGTCGATTGACGATCCTCCCTTCTTCTCTGGCGACTTCCTCCCCTTACGGTGAGCTTTCTTCCTCCCTTCTCCTCAAGCGCACGAACTCTCTCTCTCACTAGCCTCACTGCTCAATGCCTCTCTCCCACCTCTCTGCCTCTATTTATAGGCCTCCAGTCATCGTCGTCTTCTGCAAGCAAGCCAATGACCACTGTTTGAGCACAGCATGGCGCAATGTAGCTCGAAAGCTTGACCGGCACTAGGGCATGGCGGGGGATTAGAGGGTGCAGGGTATGGAGTCGCGACGTCACTGTCAGGATGCAGGATATGTCTAGCATGGGTGTTGGCTGCATTTATTGTGCGCACTGTTCACACTATATTGCGCCACCATCGTGCGTCGATTTGGTGCGTCACATGGGTGCTCCAGGATCAGCTTTGTGTGCCTAAGACATGCACCTGGACTACCCTTGACTGAGTTAATTGAACCACCAGCCGATACTAGAGGACAATCACACCACTAACACAAGATTGCCACACCCAACATAATCATCCATTAATAATTAATCCCGGAAATACGTTGTACTTTTTAATTACATCTTTTCTGAATTCGAGGATGGTACACTTTCTCTGTGTAAAATCTTATCAATCGACGCTTCCTTCTCATTGTGAAGCTTCATTAGTGAACCTTTCCTTCTATGACGTAATTTTCGACGTCAATGTTAGGGGTTCTCTTTCTCTATGCAAAGTCTCATTAGCCAACGTTTGCTTCTAGATTGGAAACCCCATCTGTTGACTTATCATTATCCGATGTGATTTTCGTTGTGATTATTATCCTAGTGTATCATTCAGTCAATTAAAATTTTTGGTATAGAAATCTATCAAACAATCAAATTCTTTTGTATCTAGAAATTGTATGAATTCTTTTGAAACCAAATTTATTCTTTGGGTAACCAGATAAATTTGTCTAGTAACTAGATTAATTCCTTTAGTAACCAAATGAATTCTTATGGTAACCTGTCACGTCACAAATTTCCCATGATAATTTAAAACAAATTAAATTATAGGAAATTAAAAACTAAATAGAAAATATCAACTACCAGGAACTTGTGTGTGCAGCTACGAGACTTCAGACTATATGCACTATGTTAAACCCTTTACATGCCTGCACTTGCAACCCAAAAACACGAGGAAAGTGTGAGTAATAAAAGTCATCCAGCACGCACCCCACAAAACAATGGAAAACAAACCTATATTAATTTTCCTTTTAAATTCATTTCGCAAACATTTTCTCTAAAGTCCCATAAAACCAAGCCCACACTGGCCAAAACAACAATCGAGGCTCTATTAGTCCAAAACCATGAACGAGGCCCTCAATGGCCAAAATCACACATAGTGAGTCAAGAAGCTCGACGCTAGGTCACCAAACTCTGGCAACAAGCAGTCCACCGAGGAGCGACCATGGCGTCTGCACTGCCATGACGTGCCACCCTATGTAGGAGGCATATCGTCCTGCGATTCTTCCTACCTAGAGAACCCTCATAAAGCCAACCCTGCCTTAGGAAGGCAGTCCTGTCTCTTAGGACGCTACGAGTTACGGAGCACGTGTCTCACTCGCACTGGCCACCACAGGGTATGTTACCTCGCGACGTCCTCCACACGGTGCTCAAGAAGGAGTGTCATACCTTCACACCCGAAGACACCTGAGCCTCAATGCTCACTATGACAGCAAGAGTATCATACCTCCCGTCATGCCACATGATACCTCAATCCGCGAACCACAACCCTAGCCTTGAGACTACAGTCAAGGAGTCTCATACCTCTAAGATCTGACGTCTCTCAGCCTCAAGTATCTCGACTCCTAACCTCGACCAGGGAAACGTGCCCGACTACTTGAGAATGTCGTCACTTTACCTGGTCTTGAAGACACGGTCCCACAATGTCTTGGCCCGCACACAGAAAATCAGAAAAACCATTTTCCAAAACGGCCATCTATTTCTTTAAAACCATTTTATAACATTGAAAACTCTTTCAAAACCTTGGCAAAACGGCACGTCAGGCGTCCCAGGGAACCACCACTGATGGCCCACAATCCCATCTCAAAGGGACAATACAAACTAATCCAGAAAACCCTCAAAATCAGATTTTTATAAAAATCTCTGAGCCTTGATTCGGCATGCCGAAAAAATAGGTTCGGTATGTCGAATTTTCCTGATTTCGTCGATCGGAGAGATTCGACAGACCCAATTGACTAGAAGACCAAAACTGATAGAAAAATCGACATGCCGAAAGGATTCGATATACTGAAAATTACTGGTTCGGTATGCCGTTTCCACTTCGATATGTCGAATTTTGCGATTCTAGAAAATGACCAAAAACTCCACTTTTCAAAATCACCCAAAATGGAACCTATGATTGAACCCCCAAAACAAACACCAAAAATCTCACATAAAACATAAGATGTAGACCCTTGAGTCTACTCCAAATCCCAACAAAAAAAACCAAAATTCATTCACCATGCATCAAGATACAAATTTGCAAAGCCAGAAGGGTCAAAAAACCCAAAACGCAACAACCGCCATTAATACCCATAAATACCTCCATAAATTCTCATAAAATCACAATAAATTCTAGGAGTATAAATTTACCTAGATTTCAAGCATTTCTATCATTTTCTACCAATTTCATGCTTTCTATACAGTGGTTGGAGGTGTGTACCTCAAACGAGCGCTCCAGCGATCCTCCGACCACCACCGACGACTCCAACCCTCGTCGAGGCTTCCTGACCACAAGGGCACACCACCGGAGCTCCATGCACCACTATGAGCCGTCGCACATCACCGCACACAGCCATTGACCCTTGAGAACACCAACAGGGGAGAAGGAAGAAACAAGGGAGGAGATATGGGAGGAAGAGTGAGGGAGGGAGGGATGGAGTGAGTGGAGATAGGCGAGTAGAGGGAGAGGGAGAGGAAAAATGAGGGGAGGAGAGGAGGAGGAGATGGTGTGTTCAGGAAGGGGAATCAGTAGAGTGGGAAAGAGGAGGAGAGGAAGGGTGAGCTGGTCGTGCACCGACGCGCATGGGCATATAAAGCCATGCAATGCAGTAGTTGGATGTGTGCACATCAGCACGTCCTGCCTACCCACATCACCCACCAACACACCAAACCCACACTACCAACTCACTCCCACCAATCGGCCCACAAATGTGGGCCCCACACAGACCCATGCAAGGGCCTACAAGCACAATGTTACAATGCACAGTGCCAACCATGCACAAGGACACGCAATCAGAAGCCAGTCTACGAGGCCCAAGCCCAAAATCACCAAACTACACAAATGAGCATCGGAACAGTGACACTCGTCCAAAAATAAATTCATTATAATGTAAATAATTACAAAATGAATTTTACGGGTGTTACATTCTAACCACCTTAAAAGAAGATTTCGCCTTCGAAATCACTAGTAAGCGAAAAAATACGGGTATTGGACTAGGATGGTTTCCTTACATTCCCACATGGCCTCCTGGGCTCCATGATGCCACCACCGCACCAAGACTAGCGAAATCACCTTGTTCTACAGCACCTGCTCCTTACGGTCAACAATTTGGACGGCATCTTCCACAAAGGACAGATCTTCCTATAGCCCTTCTAGTTGAACTGGGATCACATGCGATGTGTCAGTCTGGCACTTCTTCAGCATAGAGACATGGAATACGTCATGCACGGACGACATCTCTAGTGGTAGATCCTACCGATAAGAAAGTTCACCGATCCTCTGGGTGATCTAGTATGGGCCAATATAACAAGGACTCAACTTGCCACGCTTCTCGAATCTCATGACACCCTTGGTCGGTGACACCTTCAGGAACACATAGTCTCTCACAAGAAATTCCAACGGTCTCCACCTCCTATTGGCATAAATCTTCTGCCGACTCTGTGCAGCTAACAGTTTGCTATGGATCAAATCCATCTTGTCCGCATATAGCTACACAAGCTTAGGACCAATCAACTAACGCTCGCCCACCTTGCTCCAGCAAACCGACGATCTGCATGGCCTACCATACAAAGCTTCGTACAATGCCATCTCGATGCTCGAGTGGTAACTATTGTTGTAGGCGAACTCAATCAATTACAGATGATCCTTCCAACTCCCATGAAAATCTAAGGCACATGCTCTGAACATATCCTCCAGTGTCTGGATAGTCCTTTCTGCCTGACTGTCCGATTGAGGATGAAATGTTGTGCTATAGTTGAGCACTGTACCAAAGGCCTACGACAGAGTTCTCCAGAACCTTGAGGTGAACCTCGTGTCTCTATCTGACATTATGGACACTAGAACACCATGCAGCCTCACCACCTTGGATACATACAACTCTGTCAGGCGATGCATCAGAAGCTTCACCCGAATGGCCAGGAAGTGAGCAGACTTGGTTAGCTGATCCACGATCACCCACACGGTGTTGTTCTTCCTCTAAGTCCGCAACAAACCAGTCACGAAATCCATCCAGATGTGCTTCCACTTCCGCACAGCAATATCCAACGACTATAAGGTCCCTCCAGGTCTTTGGTGCTTTGCCTTGACCAGTTGACAGGTTGTACACCTCGCTATATGCTCAGCAACATCCCTCTTCATGCTAGACTACTAAAAGTTCCACTTCAGATTTTAGTATATCTTCGTACTCCTAATGTGGATGGTGTACCTAGATCGATGCACTTCATCCAACAATCTCCGCTTGGCCTCCTTATGCTACGGCACATACAGACGCATATCATACCTTAACTCTCCATATGCCCCAACAGAGAAATGAGGCTCTTCACCAACCTCCAGCTTCTCAAACACAACCTGAATAAACGGATCCAGTTGCTGATAGGCAACAATAAACTCTGTTGCCCAAGCACCAACCGTTCCCCAAGCTTGCTGCTTCGGCCTCCAGCTTACTAGATCCTCCAGCATGGTCCACACCTTGAACATCAGGCTCACCATTACGTGCGTACGTCAACTCAAGGCATCGGTGACCACGTTGGCTTTGTTTGGGTGGTAGGACAAGTTGAAATCATAGTCCTTCAGATACTCTACCCAACGACGCTGCCTCAGGTTGAGGTCTCTCTGCGTGAAGATGTACTTCAAGCTCTGATGATTCGTGAAGACCTCAAACTGCTCCCCATTGAGATAGTGTCGCCAAAGCTTGAGAGCGAACACTACGGTAGCGATCTCCAAATTGTGGGTCAGGTAGTTCTTCTTATGGTTCTTCAGCTGATGTGAAGCATATGCGATGACATTGCCATGTTGCATTAGAACACACCCCAACCCAACACCACTGGCATCACTATACACAGTGAAGCCACCACTTCTAGAAAGCAGAGTCAACATAGGGGCAGAAACCATACGAGACTTCAACTCTTGAAAACTCGCCTCACAATTCTTGTCCTAGCAAAACAAAACTCCCTTCCTGGTCAACTCTGTCAGAGGCACGGCTATGGAGGAGAAATCCCTGATAAATCTCCTATAATAGCCTGCTAGACCCATGAAACTCCTGATCTCCGTCATAGTCTTGGGTCGCTCCCAACTGCTCACTGCCTCGACCATGGCTGGATCCACTCTAATGCCTTCTCCAGAAATCAAATGGCCAAGGAACATGAGTTCCCTTAGCCAGAACTCACACTTGGAGAATTTGGCGTATAGCTGATGACGCCTCAGAGTGTCCAAGATAGCCCTCAAGTGCATGGCATGCGTCTCAACATTAGGGGAGTAGACCAGCGCGTCATCAACAAAAACGACAACGAACTGGTCCAGAAAAGGGCTGAAAAACTTACTCATTAGATCCATAAATGCAGCCGGTGCATTGGTCAAGCCAAAAGGCATGACCGTGAACTCGTACTGCTCGTACCGCGTCCAGAAAGTAGTCTTCTGAATATCTAAGTCTCGTATCCTCAATTGGTGATACCCTGACCTCAGATCAATCTTCGAGAACACGGATGCAGACTGCAACTGGTCGAACAGGTCATTAATGCAGGGCAAGGGATACTTGTTCTTCATTGTGATCTAGTTCAACATCCGATAGTCTATACATAGTCAGAGCGAACCATCCTTCTTGTGAACGAACAAGACAGGCACTTCCCACGAAGACACACTCAACCTGATAAATCCCTTGTCCAGCAATTCCTGCAACTAAGTCTTGAGCTCTCGTAACTCTGCTGACGCCATGCGATAGGGAGGCTTCGACTCAAGACCAAAACAGGGGATCAGATCGATCGAGAGCTCTACTTCCCTGTGAGGTGGCATACCAGGAAAATCGTTAGGGAAAATGTCGGGATATTCACACACCACAGAGATGTTGTAAACACCCAACTCAGGAGAAGTGGAGGTAATTATACTAGCTAGATACCCCACGCAACCCTTGACCAAAGACGTATAAGCCTTCATAGCTGAAATGACAAGCTTAGGTTCATCCTAACACCCACCTTGCACAAAGAAAGACCCATCCTCAGGAGACCCAAAATCAATTCTCCTTCTAGCACAGTCGATTAAAGTGGACTACTGTGCCAACCAATCCATGCTGAGTATCACATCGTACTCCTGCATGTCCATCATGATCAGGCTGACGTTGAACTCTCTACCGTTCAGTGTCAAGTCGATAAACTGTAGATACCTCCATGCCAAATTGTGCTCCCCAACAGCATTACCACGCTGAGATGAAAGGCCAATCTAGCTGGTCTCCCTCCCAACTCCGTCGTGAAAGACTCACAGACAAAGGAGAAAAAACTCCTTGAGTCAAACAACACTTTGGCCATCCAGCCAACCACAATAAAAGAATCTGATGGCTAAACAAAACAACACCAACACATCTATACAATCAGGCAGATGTCCAGATTACAAGGAGATTACAACGATCACAGAGAGTTACAAAACCAACTAATCATCCTTACCTTCAACTACGTCTCTCAAAGACCCAACGCCTAGAGCTACGATGGTGAACACCCGTCCCCTAGTTGGCTGCTGTGGTGCGCTTCCTACCTTATTAGGTGGTTATGGATAGAATCTCTAAACGTGTCCCACCTTCCCACAATTATAGCACACCACTAAGGCCACAGGCTACCGAGGATGAGGACAATATGGAGCAACGTGGCCCACCAGACCATAGTTGAAGCACTAGTTCCCACTAGAAGTGTGACACCTGGGCCTGATTATCCAATCTAATTGTAAACCATGCAATTAATTGTGATATTGTATAAATGATTTATTATTGGATAATCTGTTGTTTCTTGTGATTGTGGGGTTTTGGTTGACTTTCTGTGCACCTGTTTGTGATTTGGGACCAATGTGGAGTCTGATTTGAGGATGCACAGTTGCCTCGGTTTGCATGCCTGTCTTTTTCCTTTTCTTTCTCTTCTTTTTCTCTCTCCCTCACGCAATTCCACCATCTTCGTCTCCTTCCTATTCTCCCCCAGCCTTGTGCCACCAGTGACGCCGGCCCGTGCCACTCTGTTCCCTCCGACGCGAGGGCGATGCGACGGGAGGCTAGTGTGACACGGGAGGAGGAGGAGATAAGAAGGAGGAGAAGGTGGAGGGAATGCAGTCGCGAGAGAGAGAAAGAGGGAAAGGAAGGAAGGTGTGCAAGCCAGAGGAGTGTCGAGCGTGGTCTGCTAGTGGGGAGAAGGCTTCGTCGGGCTTGTTGGAGTTGGAGAGGCTCGTTGGAGGAGGTACGCAACCCATTTTCTTCCCCTTCCTTCCTTCGTTATACAGTTTTAGTTTAGTATGTTAAATGCATGAAATTGGTGTAAAATGCATGTAAGATCGTAGAAAAATAGTGGAATTGATGAGAATGAGTTGAATAGCATGAAAACGTAGATATTATGTAGATAGGAAGGAAATTGGTAAGGTTATATGAGATTTAGGGATGAAGGCTACAATAGATGTTAATGAGCTTCACCCCTTTGTGATTTTCATATGAATTGCATAGTTGATGGATTGATGAATGGCTTGAGGGATTATGAAGTAGACTCAATGGTCTACACCCCATGATTTACTTGCATTTTATGATATGTGTTTGGGGGGTCCGCCGGGGGCTCCCAGTTTCGACAATGCAAAGGCTGAAACAGGGGAGGTGCCCTGGTCATGGGTAATTTGACATGCCGAATTGGGTTCGGCATACTGAATTCCTGTCAGATTAAGCCAGGATACCTGGTTTTGGTAGGCCGAAATCACCCGATCGACTGAAACAAGGATTTTCGATATACCGAAAATGTTCGGTGTAATGAACCAGGGATTTTCGATATACCGAACCTAGTTTTCGGTCTGCCAATTTTGCCCTAGCCCTGACATATATAAATGTGAATATAAAATGAAAGAAAAAGATTTTAAATGGACAATGAGCATGTGTTAATGGTGTTTTCCCTATGTAAATGACATGGAGGAAAATGGAACCCAAATAAGTATATTTGGGAATGATTTTGGGTTTAAAGCCCTAAAAATGAATAAAAATGATTAAATGTATGGTTTTTGAGTAATTTTGGGCATGAGACCCAATTTTATGATTTTAAAAATCATGGTTTTTCATGAATTAAGTTGGGACCCTAGAAGAGAGTCAGGTGTTGCATGGAAATAGATTCCTGCAACGAAATGAATGAAATGAAAATAGTTTTGAAAAGGAAAACTTAAAGAGTTTTGGAATGAAACACTAATAAGGTATTAAGGAACCACGGGGGTTGATGTCAATAATGTGGTAGGAGTATGAGGCTCCAATGAAACCAATTGTCAAATATGACTGTGGTTGCTGAGCTTGAGATGGTGTCGGCTGAGCTTGGGTCATTGAACTTAGTTGTTCCGGTCATCGAGCTCGTGACAGTGTAGGCTGGGCCTAGGTACATGGAACCTAGGTGTCCAGGTCACCGTCGGTGTAGGCTGAGCTTGGTTCATTGAACCTAGTTGTTCAGGTCACCGTTGGAACGTCAGACAAAGACGAATCTCCGTGCTTATGAAATGAAATTAAGGCTAGTTGGCCGGGGCAGTGTCATCCCGCACGGGGAATTTCATCGCGGCAGTGCAAAGTGGTAGGGGGAATGGCGTCCTCACCTACTGCTTGTGTGCCTGGTTACCCCTTATCAAGGTAACATCAATAAAGAAAAGTAGAAATGAATAAGAAATGTGGGTGTGGTTTTGTGAAAAATGAAAAGAAATGTGGTTTGGCTAGGATTAGACTTATGAATGGTCCTAAAATCCTAGAATAAAATAAGAATTGTGTTTTAACCAGTTCCCAGCCAGTATTTATGATTTTTGGTTTTGAGCCCAAGAGGCATTGTGTTTTAGGTTTGATTTGGTCGGAAATGCGGTTTCTCAGGATATGAGTTTTGAAAGTGGTTTTGGTCTTGGGAAGAAATCCTAAGCAATAAAAAGAAAGATGAGTTTTGAGAAAGAACATGGTTTTGGAAATGATTTCCAAATATTTTAAAAGGAAAAGGAAATGTGAGTTTTGAAAGGAGTATAGTATAGTCCTAAGAACAGATTCCCAAGTGATTTCAAAGGAAAAAGGAAATGTTTTTTTAAAATGGATTTTCAAAAGGAAAACCAAGTTTTATAAACTAAAAGCTGTGTTTTTAGTAATTTTGTCGGATTTTTGTGTTTGAGGCGCGTACTAAGTGGTTTAGATGTCACTCAACCGTGCTTTGCTTGGTTTTCAGGTGCAAGTCATGAGCAGTCAAGTTTCGATGCCGAAGTCAAGCTTCTAACCACACATCATTTCCTAATGGTGAACCTTAGTTACAGTTATTTAATTTTACTGTAATTAGTATAATTTCGCTTATGATACTGTGATCTTGGTAGCATGCCTGGGATCGAGGCGTTACAAGGAGCATTGGACCCTGTCTGATTGAAGCCAGCTCTGCTTCTCCCAATAAAACTCCGCCAGCTTGTAGAGGAAACAGTGGACCTCTCTTTTTGCTTCTTCTCAGGGCTACCAAAACTACTGGCACTTGGAGGACCAGAGAAAGAGAATCGGGAAGTAAAAGAAGACTTACCCTTCCTTTTGGGACGACTCTCCAGATACTTCTGATGCTTAGCCTCGAAGCGATAAGCCATCCCAGCCATGTCCTCCCGGGCCCGGCAAAAACGCCCGCGGGGGCCCGTCGGATAGGCCCAGTCCGGCCCGCGGGAACCGCCCGGACCGGGCCGGCCCGCGCTGTGCGTAGAAAATGGCCGTCGACCTGTGGGCCCGGCCCGGATGCGGGCCATGAGCCGTGCCGGGCCTATGGCCTGTTGCGGCCAACCCGGCCCGGCCTGGTCCGAATTCCATGTCTACCAACAGTCCATCACCTTCACCCACAGTCCTGGGTTCAAGCCGTTCAAAAACCACTACACTCGCTCCTCCTCCGACTCATAGGCAGGAGCAAAATGTTTTAGTCGGGTGAACTCAATCTTATACTCAAGCATCGGCATCGTGCCCTACTCCAGACTTCGGAAATCTCTGCGAAGCTGCTCCTTCGCATGAGTGGGAAAATACTTGTCATAGAAGACCACCTTGAAATTCTTCCACTGGATGCTAACAGTGACTGTGTCCAGAAACTTCAGCCGCCTCACAGACTTCCACCACCTATCTGCCTCAACTTCTAGTAGATAAATCGCTAGCCTCACCTCAAGTTGATGAAATACTTTAATAACTGCATTTGGCATATAGAAAGTCCCAAGAAGTTTGAAAGGACATGGGAAACAATAATCAAAGATAATAATTTGTAAGGTAATACTTGGCTTACTTCTATGTATAAAATCTGTCAAAATTGGGCTCTAGCATACATGCATGATTCATTTTTTGTTGAAATGAAAACTATTCAAAGAAGCGAAAGCATGAATTCATTTTTGAAGAGTCATGGGACAAAGAAGAACACTCGTTTTGAATTTGTTTGTAGGTATATTATTTTTTTTACTAGTTGATAGTTTAATTGTGAGAAATATAATTCTTCTATTAATTAGAATACGTAATTTAGTAAACAGAAGAACTCATCTAATAACCAATAGAATGATTCATTTGGTAACTACAAAAATTCTTTTGTTAACAAAAACAATTAATGTAGTAACAAAAAGCATTCCTCTGGTAACCATAGATATTTTTATGATAAACAAATAGATTCTTTTGGTAACTAGTTGATTTCTTCTAGTAACTAGTTGATTCTTTCTGGTAGCCAGTTGATATCTTTTCTAGTAACAATTTTTCATCTTTTAAGTTCATAATATTAATCATTTTATTGTTTATAGGTTTGCGATGGCTTTAAAGCATCCAAGAGAAATTGAAAACAAATGTGATTTTGAAAATAAGGAAAGGAGGCGGCAATTTAAAATAGAATGAGCTATGGAATAAAACATGGTTGAGGTATACACCTCTACTATAATACCCAGGGTTGTAATATGAGACAATGTATTTTGATATTGAAATTTAATATCAGTGATTGTGCCATGGAATTTGTTTTTCCTATGATTATGGGAATGTGTGTTGATACTTTAGTTGAATTTTTGATTGGTTTATTTGAGTTGAGCTCTTATTTTTCTCTCTAGCTTGGTTCAGTAAGGGACAAGCATATTAAGATAGCAGATCTAGTCAGTAGACTATTTTAGTGGATATAGTTGGCGGATATTCCAAGTGATTCTTACTAACGACTTTTAGTGGCGGGAATTGTCAACGAGGCGTTCGAACAATAAGACATCAGGAAAATAGGAAACGTCGCTTGCCTGCCTACCACCCGCTTTTTCCACTAATCGCCACCTACATCCACCTATCACTTGCTTCATCTCGAGGCCTCCTTTTTGACCAACCTGCTGCATAGGTATTTATAAACCCATGGCGTGGCTTTTGTTGGGAAAAGGCAGGAGAGAAAAATGAGAGAGAGGGGGAGAGTGAGGTTGAGAGAGGGAGAAGCAGAGGTTTACCGTCGATGAGCTGTTGTTGCCATCTCCGCCGGAGGTGTGGCGCATCACCAGGAAGGAAGATAGGTCCAGGAGGCTCACTGGAGCTTGTCAAAGGTCACCGGAATTGGAAATCGTTGACAAACTCGAACCGGTTTGCATTTCCCTCCTCTTTTTATTCCTAGAATCATGCCTAGGACTATGTTTTGATGTGGAGATGATCATGATAGTATGAAAATTGTGGATAGCATGCTTATGGTGTGATTTTGAGATTTTCAGTAGATTTATTCATGGATTTTGAGAAATAATAATGATTTATGCAATTGCGTAGAAATCTTGTTGAATTAATGCCATGTAATGTTTATACATGCTCTGGACATGAAGGAATGATCCCTGATAATTTTTGTGGATTTTATATGTTTTTGGTGGATTTTTCTAGAATGGGTGTGTATGCTCTATTTTGTGGCCTGTCCTTAAAGTAGACGACGACCTTTGGTGGCGAGTACTCCCAGCAAATTTCGTTGGGGAGTATAACTTACGGTTTGGGCTGGAGGATACAACCAGTGAATTTGATCGGTGGCTTTTGCATGTTTCAGTGCTTTTGCAGAATCTGTTTCTCAGTGATTTTCTTGAAAATAAATGGCATTGAATAAATATAAATGCATGAAATAAATGTGAATAATGGAAAAGTGATGTGGATTTCCTGAAATGAGTAAGAAATGCCTAGAAAATGGTCGTGAGCCAATAAATGGACAAATAATGTGATAATGATTAGCGAGAACCATAGATATGGAAAAAATAATAATTGAGAAAAATAAATAATATGTAACGAACTTTCATAATGATTTTAAGAAATGATTTTAAAAGTGTTTTAAAGGAAACTGCATATGTTTTAAAGATTTGCCGAGATTTGTAGGAACCACGTGTAAGCCAATTGGTCTTACCGACAGAGGTAGTGAAACCTTTGAGTGCTTGGGACGTGCCATAGATAGTGGTTGACAAGTTTTGGTCCGAAGAGTGAGCATTGAGACTATGGTGATACTCTAAGACCCAGGGCATGGTGGACCCAGAGTACCCTTAGTGTCGGTGTTGGTCGGGTCTAGGGTTAGAGTCCCCAGGTGCTCAGGCACCAGGGGCGCCGTGAGGACGCACTTCGTGCTTGTACCAGTGAGGGTACATTACTTTGACACTACGGTCGGGGCGGTTGAACTCCTACGCAGGGTAGTTCACCGAGGCACTACAGTGTAAATAGGGATGAAGCCTCGCTAAGTGCTTGTAGCCAGGTCGGTCACCTGTGGCAAGGGTGATACAATAGGTTTTGAGATAGATTGAGATTTGTGGTTTTTACTAGTGTCCAGCCTTGTTTTGTTGTGACTTGAGATATGAAATGGTTTGTGTTTTGGACTGGATTCTAGATGATAAATGGCTTCTAGAAATGCATGAAAATGGTTTATCAATGTACATGATTTTTTTTTAAAAAATGACAAGAAAGTTTTGAAAAGACATGATTTACAATGGTAGATTGAGATTTGTGGTTTTTACTAGTGTCCAACCTTGTTTTGAGATAGATTGAGATTTGTGGTTTTTACTAGTGTCCAGCCTTGTTTTGTTGTGACTTGAGATATGAAATGGTTTGTGTTTTGGACTGGATTCAAGATGAAAATAGGTTTTGAGATAGATTGAGATTTGTGGTTTTTACTAGTGTCCAGCCTTGTTTTGTTGTGACTTGAGATATGAAATGGTTTGTGTTTTGCACTGGATTCTAGATGATAAATGGCTTCCAGAAATGCATGAAAATGGTTTATAAATGTACATGATTTTTTTAAAAAAAATGACAAGAAAGTTTTGAAAAGACATGATTTACAATGGTTTATCGAATTGTGTGAGTATTAGCTTTTCAGAAATCGTGTTTTCCTCGTAGTTTTGATAACGGCTTAGGATTGTCGGTTTTGTGTGTGTTTTTGGGACACGTACTGGGTGACATTGATGTCACTCATGCATGATTTTAAATTATTTTGTCTCAGTGCATAGTGGAAGTGCAACCTTGCTCTGGTGCGATTTTCGTTGTCATTTAGTTGCACACAAGTCTGGGTTATAATTTGAAATTGTTTATTTGTTTACTTCTACTAATTTAGATTTAAATAAATTATTTGGGTAGTTTCTTTACTGTTGTGTAGCACTAGGGCATTATAGAATGATATCAGAGCCTAGGTTCACTAAGTGCACTAGCTTAGTAGTGTTCGGTTAGTGACTCCTTAAAGACTGCACAATGAAGAATATTTTCACTTGATATGTTGTTTGTTGCTTGTGGTGGTAGCAAAATGTCGCCCAGAGGACGAGGTAGGGGTAGGACTCCCGCAGCGAGTTCTGGCGAGCAACAGGACAACAGCTGGGGAGGTATACGGCAGGAACTGAGCCACATGATGTAGGAGATCGCCCAGACTTTCAGTCGAAGTAACACAGGCAGGACCAAGGTAGACCTATGGCTCAAGGTGTTCTACCGATTGAGTGTGCCAACCTTTGATGGCTGGAGCAAGCTAGAGGATTGTGAGGCGTGGCTGCTAGAGGTTGAGAAGATTCTAGAGGACATGGAGTGCCTAGCTGAGAAATGGATCAGATTAGCTACCTTTCAGTTCAAGGGAGAAGCCGACCAGTGGTGGAGAACTATGTACCGCATGAAGTTCCCAAACTCCGATCTCCTAATGATCTTGTGGGAGGATTTCTGGGATGCCTTCTACAAGAAATACTTCCCAGAACATGAGAGGAATCGATTGGATAGAGAATTCAAGAATCTAAAGCAAGGTAGCATGACCATGGCTGAGTATGAGGCAGCCTTCACCAGACCGGAGTAATTCTTACAAACATTTGATTCAGAGAAGTGCAGAGCCATGAGATTTGTGGAAAGACTAACCCCAACACTCAGGTCAAGGGTTCTCAGCTACTAGTGCCCTACATTAGTAAATGCAGTGGAATTGGTAGCCCATTATGAGGAGGACCGCAAGTTGTTCTTTGAGGATACCCCAAAGGCAAGGGGAAGAAGTTCACATCACGGTCTTTTGTTTCAGGAAGACAGAGCTATGGTAGTTCTAGGAGCTCTGGGAAGAAAAGGAAGGAGTGTTCTGAGTCTATGGTGAGGGGAGGCAATGCAAGATATAGTCGAGTTGGTTCAAGTAGCGACACAGGGGAAAGAAGAGCTTACTTTGTCTGTGGCTGTGCATGGCACATGGCAGCATAGTATTAGCATTGGCAAAGAAATCTTGAGAAGATGACTTGTTGCAACGGTGGAAAGACTGATCATATCCAGCGGAATTGCCCTGATCCTCCAAAGCCAGCTGAAGATGCACCTCGCCAACCAACTAAGGGACGGGTATTTACCATAGTTGCTCCTGATGTTGGTCCTTCTAGGGACATTGTCGAAGGTAAAGAGCTATAGTGTGTTTTGTAATGTGATCTTTCCCTTTATGTAATGTGATAACTGGCACTGCTCCCCATGATGATGATAGTTATTATTATGTGATAATTAGGTTTATTCTTTGTGTTGACCGTATGGCTAAAGTCTTGTTTGACTTAGGGAGTTTGTTTTCTTTTATCTCTGAGTGATTTGCTGTTGAGATTGGAGACAGGTCGGCTAGATTGGCTTTCCATCTTAATGTGGTAACCCCACTAGGAGAGCACAGTCTAGCATGGAGATATCTGCAGTCAGTCAATGTCAGATTGGGACACTAGGACTTCAAGGTTAGTCTGATAGTTATGGATATGTAGAAGTATGATGTAATTCTAGGGATGGACTTGTTGGCACAACATTCAACCATGATCGACTGTGCCAAGAGAAGAGTTTTGGTAGAATGTCCAGGTTAAGGGTGTTGTGTAGCGCAGGGAGCCAGGCCAGGAGAACAGAAGAAGATTATTTCTACAATTAAAGCCTATCGCCTCTTGTCTAGAGATTGTATGGGATACTTGGCTAGTGTAGTGGTGTCTTCTTCTTCTTCTTCTTCTTCTGCTGCTGCTGCTTTAAGGGTACAGGACATACCAGTGGTCCAAGAGTACTCTAATGTTTTTCTAGAAAACTTGCCTGGAATGCCGCCGCATAGAGAGGTTGAGTTCCAGATTGATTTAATGCCGAGATCCAACTCTATTTTGAAGACCCCTTATAGGATGGCATTAGTAGAATTGAGGGAGGTCAGGAGTCAGTTTTAGGAGCTACTAGACGGATGATTTATCAGGCCGAGGGTGTCACCTTGGGGTGCACCAGTTTTGTTTTTCGAGAAGAAGGATGGTTCGCTCCATCTTTTCATAGATTACAAGATGTTGAACCAGATCACTATCAAGAATAAGTATCCTCTGCTCAGGACAGATGATTTGTTTAATTAGCTGCAGGAAGCTTCAGTCTTTTTGAAGATTGATATGAGATCAGGGTATCACCAACTACGAATCTGGGAATCTGATGTGCAAAAGATAGCTTTTCGTACTCGATATGGCCATTATGAGTTTCTAGTTATGCCATTTGGGTTGACGAATGCACTAGTTGCTTTCATGGATCTGATGAACAGAGTATTCGGGCCCTACCTGAACCAGTTTGTGGTAATATTCATGATAATGTATTGGTGTACTCCCCTGATATAGACTCACTAGATGCATTTGAGGACTGTGCTAGAGACCTTGAGGCAACATCAACTCTACGTAAAGTTCTTGAAATGAGAGTTTTGGCTATAAAAGGTCACATTTCTTGGCCATATCATCTCTAGAGAAGGAATCAAGGTGGATCCAACCAAGGTAGAAGTAATAAACGGTTGGGATAGGCCCAAAACTATCATAGAGATCAGAAGTTTCTTGGACTTGGCAGGATATTACAAGAGATTCATACAAGACTTCTCCAAGATTGCAGCACCTTTGACTAGGTTGACGCAGAAAGAGGTTCCATTCATTTGGGACTAGTAATGCGAAGAAGGCTTCAATGAATTGAAGACCTGCCTGGTCACATCTCCAGTGTTGACTCTACCATCTAGAAGTGGAGGTTTTGTAGTATACTGTGATACTTGTGGGACAGGGTTGGGGTGTGTATTGATACAGCTGTAGATACCCCGATTTTGAGGCAGCTCGTAGGCAAACACTCCAGAAGGATGTTGCTTTAGACACGGCAGGCCTAACCACATCCAAGTCCTATCTGACATTTTCAGCCCGAGATCATCACACAAAGCCACAAATGCAAGCCCATGATCCAGTCGATAATCCAGGCAGCCAAGCAGAGAGCACTATTTTGGAGCACTAATGTGGAACACCATAATGGAGCACCATTATGGCGCACCAATGTGGAGCACCAAGCTAGCGCACAGCTCTGTTCCAGGGTACTGGCTGTTGTCTATTCGTTCGCCCCACTTGTAACCTTTATATGTGAATGAACACTTGGGTCCTCACCTATTTTGACATTCCCCTACAAGCCTACGAGGGTCTCTTGGCCTTCGCGTCCTTTGGCATCCATGTTTCAACGTTTTCTATTTCCTTTAGAAGCTCTCCACACACCACACTTTAAGCTCTCTTGGCAACTTGTCATCTCTTAGCAACCAATGCACTTACCTCCAGAGCACTCCTTGCATCCCTAAGCATCCTTAGCCATGTCCAAGGAAGCGAGAAGGAGACATCTTGAGCCACCAAAGGAGAGAAACACCTCAGGTACCTCCCTACTTCAAGCCTTTGTCTTTCTTTTCTCTAGGTTGTTCTAAATAAGATACCATGCTATGAATTCGACTGTGGCTTGGTTGTATACGATTCAATTTGATCATTTGCACTGTTTATTTATCATGATGATGATTCATGTATGCCATTTGTAAGAGTGCTTGCACTGTTTGCTAACTTTGTGTGTTTATTTGCATTATTTGGTCTTTTTATGGTGGATCAAGGCCCTTATGAGGCTATCGGCCACTGAGTAAGGGCTGTGGCACACCACTCACATATCTCCATGCACCTCTAGAGCCAGCCTTGGCTGTAACAACCCCAAGAGAACCCATAAACATGCATGGATAGAGAGAGTGAGAGGAATATTTTAGACTTGGTTGATTAGTGTGATAGTGTCCCCTGGCATCTAGGTTAGTCCTCTGAATGGTCATTAGCACAGTTAATCACAGGCATTCTCCCCAGGCTCTGAGTTCAGTTTGCAATCTGAAACAGAGTATCTGGAGTGCACTAAATTGGCACACATCACTGGCACACATAACTGGCGCACCAGGCTAGCACACTAGTCTGGTCACAGGATGCAAACAGCAGATTTTGCATCATGGTTTGCGTGTTCTCCTGATTCCCATGAGCACTAATTTTTCTGGTGTTTGTTCCTGGATATACCATGATCGTGCTTGCATAGTTTCATCATCTAATAGCTCTGTTTGCATTAGTTTTGCATCTAGTAAAGTAGTGATGCTTACTACTTGGGTCTTGTGTATCGATGACCTTTTTTTGTTCTTGTCGGTGAAATCCTTTTGCACTATTGCCTGATCAGACCCTAGGTAGCCTAGCTAAACAGTAGGACATGACCCATTCCCCACTTCACTTATATTTGGTTTTAGATACAACACTAGGCACAACTTGCATGTAGCGTCGCATTATATATCGCCCTCAGGTGTACAAGAACAGGCTTGTAAAGCCAACATTTCCACATTAGTAAACGAAGAAGTCATGAAAGACCGATTTCTAGGGCGCATGGGGGTACCTAACACCTTCTCCATGCGTAACAGGGATCCTTACCCAACTTTCTAGTTCATGATGTCCTTTCCATTGGCTTGTTTTATTGCACAATTGCATAGTTTTGTTGTTTTAAAACGGTTTTCCTCATCTCCTATTTTTAAGTAGACTAGGTGGCGACTCCAGCATTTTTATCATTGCTTTATTACTTTTTGCTGTGACTTCACTGGCCCTCACGCATTTGACCTTTCGTGCCACGCTCAAGGCTGTCGCCGGCATGGTTACAACAACAAGGAAGAGTAGTGATGTATGCTTCACGTCAGCTAAAGAATCATGAAAGGAATTACCCTACCCATGATTTAGAGATAGTTGTAGTGGTCTTTACTCTGAAAATCTGGAGACATTACCTGTATGGATTTGTAGTGGTGTAGGCCCTCACGCATTAGCTAAAGAATCACTGGCAGTTTGAGGTATTTATGGATCATTAGAGCTTGAAATACATCTTCTCCTAGAAGGATTTGAATTTAAGGCAGCGAAGATGGATAGAATATCTCGAGGACTACGACTTTAGCCTGTCTTATCATCTAGGGAAGGCTAATGTAGTTGTTGATACCGTAAGTAGACGCACTCGCATTATGACCAGCCTAATGATCAAGGAATGGCACATGTTGGAAGAACTAGTGGAGTGCAAACCACGAAGACAGTCTCAAGGACCTGCTGGAGTTTGGATGGCAAATCTGTTTGTTTACCCGACATTGTTAGAGGTAATTGTGGCTGCTTAGCAACTAGATCTTTTTGTGCGAGAAATTTGAGCAAAACTGAAGGCGGGAGAGACACCTCATTTCTCTATTGGTGCAGATGAAGGACTCAGATATGACCTATGCCTATATGTGCCCTAGGTGGAGGAAGTGAAACAGGGATTGCTAGATGAAGCCCATAGGTCTAGATACATTATTCATCCAGGGAGCATCAATATGTAAAAGGATCTAAAAAGAAATTTCTAGTGGCCTGAAATGAAGAAAGAGATTACTAAACGTGTGGTAAGATGTGCAACTTGCCAGATTGTCAAGATAGAGCATCAGAAGCCCAGAGGAATGTTGCAACTTCTGAATATTCCGATTTGGAAATGGGAGCATGTATCAATGGATTTTGTGACAGGGCTACTCAAGACCAGGAGAAGGAACGATGCAATCTAGGTAATTGTGGATCGACTTACGAAGTCAGCATACCTCTTGTCAATGAGGGTGAATCTCCCATTGCCACAGTTAGCAGAGTTGTACGTGGCTGAGATAGTCTAACTACAATGGGTTCTAGTATCAATTGTATCTAACAGAGACACCAGGTTTACATTGAGATTCTAGGAGACGCTACAGGAGGCTTTTGGCACCATATTGAATTTCAGCACAACCTTTCACCCTCAGACCAATGGTCGGTCAGAGAGGACTATCCAGACTCTGGAGGATATGTTGTGGGCCTGCACCTTGGACTTCAAAGGAAGCTAAGAAGATCACTTGTCCTTGATTGAATTCGCTTACAATAATAATCACTACTCTAGTATTGGTATGGCACCATATAAGGTATTGTATAGGAGACCCTGTAAGACACCGACTTGTTGAAATGAAGTAGGTGAGAGATAGCTCGTGGGCTTGAAGATTGTGTAGCAGTATGCTAATAAAGTGGATCTGATCAAAAAGAGATTGGCAGCTGCTCGAAAAGTTATGCTGACCAAAGGTGTAGACCTTTTGAATTCGAGATAGGAAATTTCATTTTCCTAAAGATATCACCAACCAAATGAGTGGCAAGATTTGGGAAGCAGGGAAAGTTGAGTCCTCACTACATTCGACCCTATAGGATCTCCAGGAGAGTTGGAGAAGTTTCCCACAGGTTGGATCTATCTCCAGAGCTTTCAGGCGTGCATAATGTGTTTCACATCTCGATGCTAAGAAAGTGTTTGACCGATGCTTCCCAATTGGTTCCAATTCAGCCAGGTGAGTTGCAAGAAGACTTGTCCATGGTAGAGGATGTTGTACAGATACTTGATAGAAAAGAACAGGTCCTCAGAAACAAAGTGATACCTCTTGTATTAGTTTAGTGGTAGCACCATGGCACGGAGGAGGCTACTTAGGAGGAAGAGGTAGACATGTAGTCCTTGTACCTCCACTTGCTCTATTAGCAGTGAATTTTGGGGCAAAAATCATTTAAGGGGGTGGATGTAATACTTAGGGTTGTAATCAGAAACAATGTATTTTGATATTGAGATTTAATATAAGTGATTGTGCCCTAGAACTTATTTTTCCTATGATTATGGGAACGTGTGTTGATGCTTTAGTTGAATTTATGATTGGTTTCTTTGAGTTGAGCTCTCATTTTCCTCTCTAGCTTGGTTCAGTAAGGGACAAGTAGATCAAGATAGCGAATCCAGTTAGTGGACTATTTTAGTGGATATAGTTGGTGAATATTCCAGGCGATTCTTAATGATGACTTTTAGTGGTGGGAATCATCGACGAGGTGTTTGAATAGTAAAATGTTAAGAAAACAGGAAATGCCACTTGCCTACCTAACACCCGCTTTTTCCGTCGACCGTCGTCTGCATCTGCCTGTCACCTGTTTTGTCCTGAGGCCTCTTTTTGACTAGCTTGCTGCGTGGGTACTTATAAACCCATGGTGTGGCTTTTGTTGGGAAAAGGCAATAGAGAAAAACGAGAGAGAGGGGGAGAGTGAGGCTGAGAAAGGGAGAAGCGGAGGTTTGCCGCTGGTGAACCGTTGCCGCCATCTCAGTTGGAGGTGAGGGGCATCGCCGAGAAGGAGGAGAGGTTCGGGAGGCTTGCCAAAGCTTGTCGGAGGTCACCGAAGAAGCTCGCTGGAGTTGGAAATTGCCAGCAAACTAGAACCAGTACGCGTTTCCCTCCTCTTTTTATTCCTAGAATCATGTCTAAGATTATGTTTTGATGTGGAGATGATCATGATAGCATGAAAATTGTGGGTAGCATGCTTGTGGCGTGGATTTTTGTTTTGATTTTGAGATTTTCAGTAGATTTATTCATGGATTTTGAGAAATAATGACGATTTATGGAATTGCGTAGAAATCATGTTGAATTCATGCCATGTAATGTTTATACATGCTTTGGACATGAAGGAATGATTCCTGATAATTTTCATGGATTTTATATGATTTTTGTGGATTTTTCTGGAATGGGTGTTGTAGACACCCCAATTTTGAGGTAACCCAGGAATGAGTGTCCCTATGTTGCTTTGGATGCGATCAGCCCTTAAACCGAGCCCCAAACCCATTAGC
>JAMKQA010039953.1:0-19082 GCA_024699735.1 Posidonia australis | reverse complement strand
CTTGGTGCGCCACATTGGTGCGCCCAGCTACCTCACAAATTTCTGGGTTCTGGCTTGCTAATAGGCTTGGGGCTAGGTTTAATGGCTGATCACATCCGAAGCAACATAAGGATACCCATTTCCGGGTTACCTCAAAATCAGGGTGTCTACATTAGGCATCACAAGTCCTCTTTGTACCGTCCTCAGATGAACGGGGCTGTGGAATCCGCAATAAGAATCTAACCAAGATTCTTAGAAAGATGACGAAAACATACAAGGACTGGCATGACAGGCTTCCATGCACTCTGTGGGTTACAAAACATCAGTTCGGACTTCAACTGGAGCGACTCCATATTCTCTGGTATATGATATGGAAGCAGTCCTACCAATAAAGGTGGAGATACCGTCGCTCAGAATCCGAAAGGAAGCAGAGCTAGAAGAGGCGGAGTGGATTGAGGACCGCCTTGTTCAACTGAACTTGATAGATGAGCATCGGTTGCAAGCTATGCATCATGCACAATGCTATCAGAAATGCATGGCCAAAGCTTATCAGAAGAAGGTCCGACCAAGAAGCTTCTTGCCAAGGGACCTGGTCTTGCGAGCAATACATCTCCCCGATAGTCGTGGCAAGTTCAGGCCCAACTGGCGTGGACCATTCGTGGTCAAACAAATCTACTCTGGAGGAGTCGTCATCCTCGAGGACATAGATTGCATCGAACAGTCAGAGCCAGTTAATTCATACTACCTGAAAAAGTACTATCAGTAATCATAAACAATGTATCCTCACTCTACAACACTGACACTTTCCTCCATGCATGCATGAATTCATGTTCTTCTGCTTCCATGTAGCCTTGCATCACAACACATACTAACCCCCATTCAGTATACGCATATATAGGCCGAAGCTTGTTTTCATCATCACATGCATGGATCTTAGCCCGGTGATGATAAGCGGAATAAGCTTGCCAATGTTGGGAATGCGTAACACCTCTTCAGGTAGATACTATTCAGGTAACCTAGGGACTGAGGGAGCCACCTTTCATTGTGAATTGGGCGAAGTATCCAAGCTGCTCGAGGACCCTACGCCTCCCAGAGGGAGATAAAATGTTAGGGGTGAGAATGAGAGCGTGAGAAATAAAACAAAAATATATACCTGTGAAAGGGCATAAAAGAATTAGAAGACAGAAGTGACAGATAGAAGTCTGCCCTAAAGAGAGAGGCATGACGGGTAATATTGTCCCTCCAATTTATCTTGGAGAGGAGTCGGAGTGAATACCTGGAAAACATGTTCCAAAAAGGGCCTAGCCAACCCTTTAAACAACAACAGCTCCCCACCATAAACCAGGTACCTATTACCTCCAATCCAGGGATATGGTGAACTCACATGCCTATGAGGGAGAAAGAACAAAGAGTAAATAAAATAAAAAAGCAGGGGTATGGTCCAGTAGGGTTTGGAACGGAGCCTAAGACACAATATCACATTTCTAGAAAGCCACTCAAAAAAATAGGGGCTTAGATAGAGTCTCGTGAGGTTTGGAGTTATCATTCCCTTGTATACTTGGCAATAAGCATCCCAATGTTGAGGGAGCCAATAAGATCCCATAAGTCATTCAACATGCATGCATTTCTTTCCACAAACATCATCTTAAAAGCGTCGCTGAGTATTATCTGGTTCTCTTAGCTAGGGTATGATAACAGCTTTTGTTCTAAGAGAATCAGGAGGGCATCGCCTAAACCAAGGGCATGTCAGTTGTCCTACGGTTAGACACACTGAGCCAGTATTCGACTAGGGGCATGCAAGCTGCTTTGATTGATTAAGAGTCATCCATGTCAAACCAAGGGCATGTCAGCTGCTCTGCCGGTTGAGGACCCCAGTAATCTACCAGGAAGCACTCTAACTACCTCATTTCGCTTCTTAAGTTCCTTATGAGGGCTAAGTCATCGAACAATCCCGATCCTCTGGGTTTGATGGCTATATCTCATTACTTGAGTACCTGGTCAAAATCGGTTGGTAACCAGGGCCTTCCCTCAGGACTGTGCACAAGATTTAGTCTATTTGGCAACTCTTTGTTCAGTCAGTATCAGTTTTCAGTTTTGGGCCAGTTTCTTTGATTCTTTCAATATCATTACGCTGTATTTTCATCTGTTTGCTTTAAACTTATATAGTGTTGTTGAATGGAACAAAGTTGAAACCTATTTCTAAACCAATGTTTTGAGCATGTTCTGTAGGAGATCATTTGCTCCTTCTGGTGAGGCTCGGGTCAAGGAACGCTGAAACGCCTTACAGATCATGGGCTTCCCTACGATGGCTGTGCCCACACACTGCTTAAATGTTATCCAAGCATGGATCAGGCAGTTAACAGAAAGCGATCGCGACAAGCTGCAGACTTGGGGGATCTCCACAAAGCTTCTAGATATCGCGAAGGTAGAGGTTTCTCGATACTTCTTGTGTGTAACTGCCCAGTTCAGGAAGCCAGCTCTTCATGTATTCCACTTTGGGAAAGTCGAATTGACCCCAACCTTGGAGGAGGTCCACAAAATATGTTGTTTACAGAGGTTCTTAAGACCCACTGTGTTTATGCGGTGCGACGGATATTCTTCAGTCTTGAGTGAGCTAACTGGCCTATCAACCAGTGATTGTGGTCGTCAGCTTATCTGTTCAGACGAACATTCTCCTATGCTTCAGCTGGCTTACTTTGACAAGGTGGCCGGAATGCGTGCCTCTTTAGGCGATGAGCTTTGGTTAAAAGGCTTTGTTGTTCGCTTCCTAGGGGAATTGATTTTCAGCCATGGTCGGATGGTCGTAAACATTGAGGTCACTAAGATTGCCCTGGCAATGGTTACCCATCGGATAGATCTAGCCCCAGTCATCTTAGCAGAAACTTATCGAGTTGTAGACTGGTCACTACGACGCTGCCGACACTTTTACGGCTGCGGAGCTTTTGTACAGGTATGGTTGGCTGCACATCTGGGCGTAGAAGTCCTATGCCCGCAACGATCAGCCTTCGAATCATACTATCAAAGAGATCATGCACGCGTGTTCACCTCAGTTCGGAAGGAGTATGAGCGGTTAGAAAGCTTGACAGAAGACAAAGTCATCTAGTGCATTATTCCTTCGGCTTCTCATAACTTCGAGGCCTTTTTCAACACAGCTGACATGCAGCTTATCATCTAACCGAGGCTGACTGGTGGAGTTGAATATCACTCAGTCCGTGTGATGCAGCAGTTCGGCGATCAGTAAGATTCCCTTGTTCAGAGGCAAATGCCATCCTAGTTCCAAGAATACCCCCTGAGCTCTTACGCTATGACTAACGAGCTATCTTGCCTGCTCAGTGGCTCCATACGATCGAGGGATCTCACAGTCATAGAGGGGAAAGGTTGTACAACAGATTATGAAGCCGAAGTCGAAAAAACATGGCCAATCTACAACGCTGCCCTAAGCTGTACGCTCTTTACAAAAGCTCCAGGCTCGAAGAGATCTAGGGGTGACGCAGATTCTTAACTTTTGCATCACATTACAGGTTCTTTACAAGTTGAAATGCATGAAAAATGCATGTAACCACTTCATTGGTTGTTGTAATAAAATTTATCAGAACATTTCTAGCTAGCTTGTTGGATTGCTTATGGTTGATGTGGAATAGAAATCGCCATTGCGACAATGTGTACTTGACTGGTTCAGGATTCTACTTTCCTCTGCCTGTCGGCTTGGCGCTGGGGACCATCCAGATAATAGCAAGAATCTCGTTTTATTGCCCAGGCCTGGATGAATGAAGTCTTTACAAACTTCTGTACTTGGTAGGGCGGAATCCACCCCCTTGCCTTTGAATTTCGATCCAGATGGACGGATTCAAGGCCTCCCTTTTCCATCTTTTTCTAGACTACCAGTCGGAGTTTAGATGTTCCCATCCGAGACTAAATCCGTTCGGATGAATCTCGGTGCCACCCTCTTGCCTTTGAATTCCAATCCTGATAGACGGATTCAAGGCCTCCCTTTTCCATCTTTTCAAGACTACCGGTCAGAGTCTAGATGTTCCCATTCGAGACTAAATCCGTTCGGATGAATCTCGGTGCCACCCTCTTGCCTCTGAATTCCGATCCTGACGATCGGCTTCAAGGCCTGCCTTTTCCATATTTTCTAGACTACTGGTCGGAGACTAGATGTTCCCATCCAAGATTAAATCCATTCGGACGAATCTCGGTGCCACCCTTTTGCCTTTGAATTCCGACCCTGATAGACGGATTCAAGGCCTCCCTTTTCCATCTTTTCTAGACTACTGATCGGAGTCTAGATGTTCCCATTCGAGACTAAATCCATTCAGATGAGTCTTGGTGCCCCCTCTTTTGCCTTTGAATTCCAATCCTGACAGACAGATTCAAGGCCTCCCCTTTCCATCTTTTTCTAGACTACCGGTTGGAGTCTAGATGTTCCCATCCGAGATTCAATCCGGACAAACGAGTCTCGGTGCCCCCTTTGTTTTGAATTCTGCTCCGAACGGATGAAATCATAGCAGACTATCTTCCTCCTTCCTTTGGGATGGTATCCTAGACTACCCGATTGTGACCATGCCAACCCAGGGGTCCGGCGTGACTCGGCACAGAGTCACGCCAGAAGGAGGAGATCATAGCCATGCCAAGATGGTGAAGATGCAAGATGGGATAAAACAAAAGAGAAAAAGGAGTCACCACCTAGTCTTTTAAGGGAAAGACGAGGAAAATCACAAAAGATTGAATGCATGAGATGCAGATGTGAAGGCCGAATGTCTGCTAACTAGAAGATGGGTAAGGATTCCTATTACACACGAGGAAGGTGTTAGGCACCCTCGTACGCCCGAGAAACTTGGTCTTTCTAGTCTAAATCGCTTGCTAAATGCTAGATGAATGTTTGCTAAGCCTAGATCGTGCTTTAAACATGTTAACAAGAATTCCATGACAAAATTAGATGAATGTGCAAGATGGTACGCGAAAACTGCGAAGAAATCCACATGAAATGATGAATCCACAAAAAATGGTACGACAAAGAAAATCACATGAAATGACAAAGTTTCTAGTGAGAAAGGCTCGGAAAATCATACAAGCCTCAAGAAAATCAACAATGCAAACAACTTAGGTCATCTAAATCATGGAAAAACATTTCGGAAATCAAGATGGAAAAATTGCGAAGAAGTCCACGCAAAACGGGCAAACTTGGACATGTGAAGAAATTCACATAAAATGATGATGTTTCTGTAAAGAATGACTCATAAAATCACACCAGTGTCAAGGGGATCGAAAATACAACTGACCCAAATCATTAAAAGCGCAGAAAACATCATGGAGATCTGAATGGGAAAAAATGCAAAGAAACCCACATAAAACAGACAAACGACGCCATGCGAAGAAAATCACATGAAATGACAGTGTTTCTTGAAGGAACGCCTCGGAAAACCATACTGATATCAAAAAGGTAAAAAGCGGGGTTAACCCAAGTCCTTGGAATCGTGGGAAAAGTTGCGAAAATCAAAGGGGAGAAATAACGTGCAAATGGGCCAATGTGGGCCTTTCGATCAGTTAGTGTACACCATCGGGCAGTGAAATCCAAATCAAATCAAAAAAATCTGAGATGTAGGATTGAAGCAAATCAAATCAGATATTAGATGAGAGACTCCGAAAGCAAAGTGAAGAAAGAAATCTTCGAAAGAAAGGCATAAGATGTAGGCTCGCTAAATAAGGATGGACTGATACGCAAATGTGATGAAAAATAATATGAAATGTATGGATAAATTCCTAAATGTGCAAAACTTCTAAGGAATGGCTTGGACAAGGACTATGCCAGGCTAGGTGCAAAAATTGAGATGCATGCTCATAAATTGGAGGCACAGGGGCAATTTGGTCATTTTCCTGACCAGATGTGATAAATGCATGCATGAGAGTGATGCATGATCTAAGTCATGTCAAAATGAGTGTAGAATGTCCATAGAGTGTATTTGCAAGAAAACATGGAGGAGAAAAACGACAAAATGATGCAAACACAATAAAGGACAAGTACAATGACCAAGATGCAAAATTCACAAAAAGAGTGAGAATCTGGATGAAAAATATGTTCATGACTTCTATTCTGACATGCAGATGATGCATCCAATGTCAATGTGACACTGAGATGTGAAAATTGCACTTGGGTAATTTCCTGAAAACTCAAAGTCTAAAGTGCAAAATTCACACATAAGTGCAAATGTGATTAAAATGTGAGACTAAAGATCAATTCACAGTGAAAACATGATTTTTAAATGGAATCTATGATTAAATGCAAAATGTGAAATGCAATGAGTGAAAAATATCCAAAATATGCAAGAAAACATTTAAAACCTTAAATAATGGATTTAAAACAAATCTAATGGTCTGGATGCAAATTATATGTGCTCAGGAATTATTTATTAAGAACTCAGAGACTTATGTGCAAAATTTCAGGGCCTAAATGTGATAAAAATTCAATTTTAATGATGATTAGTGTGATTTTAAAAAATCTTCAGGGTTCAGAATGTAAATTTAACATGGAAAACTCATTTTAAAAGATTTCAAGGGCTAAATGCAAATGTTCAGGACTTAAATGTAATAAAAACTCAATTTTAATGTGTAAACACCCCAATATGCTCGCAAATGGACTAAACCCTAACATGATTCTAAAAAACCAAATAAAACTCTAAAAAACCAAACAAAACCCTAAAAAGTCCTAAAAACCTTAAAAACCCTAGGAAAATCCTAAAAAACCTAGAAAAACCCTAAAATACAAAACAAAACCATAAAACCCTAAAACCCTAAAAAACAAAACAAAACCATAAAATCCTAGAAAAACCCTAAAAAACTAAACAAAACCATAAAACCCTAAATAAACCCTAAAACCTAGGTTAAACCCTAATCCAAACCTTAAACCCTAGGTTAAGACAAAAATTAAATTCAAAACCCTAATCAAAACCCTAAACCTAGGTCAAACCCTAAGTCAAACCCTAAATCATAAGTCAAACCCTAAATCATAAGTTAAACCCTAAACCATAAGTCAAAATCTAACAACCTTAACCACTTCTCACTTCACTCCAACCACCTTAACCACTTCCCACCTCTTCTTAACCACCTTAACCACTTCCTACTTCACTCCAACCACCTTAACCACTTCCCACTTCTTCTTAACCACCTTCCACTCTAACCATAACAATCAACCAAGCCCTTTGGAAGCCTATAAATAGCCCCATTTGCAAGTGAAAAGGGGGATTTTGGAAAAATTGGAGAGGAGAGCTCCTCAAGCCTTTTCCTCCCAACCAGACAACCAGAGAGTTCCAGGAAGAGAGAGGAAGCTCGTGGAGGAGAGAAATCGAAGTTTCCAGTCATTTCCGGCGAGCTCCGGCGGTCTCTGGTGAGCTTCGACGATCAACTCCACTGCCAGACCAGGTACGCCCTCCATGCACCTCCATTTCCTTCCAAAATGATCTCCTAGGACTCCCTCTACTTCCCCTGTTCGATTCCAGTCATGCCAGAGGGTTTCCCTGGCTGGAATCGAGTTTTTAAGCCTCGCCGGTGCCATTTTCCGGCGACCTAGGTGGGGGCACGAATCCAGAGCTCGATTCATGCCCCAAGGTGTTCAATCTTCTCCCTTTGGTCTTCCTCCTGCTTCTCCGACCCTTGGCGCGTCGATTCGAGCCTCTGTCCAGCCTCCAGAAGCCGCACGTCGTCGACGCCGTTCCGTCACTGTCACCGGGGAAGACGATGCACAGTGAAATGCAACAGGACACCTCACACCTTGCAATGTCGCTCCGACCCCCAAGGAACGATCTCCAGTGCTCCAACAACATTCCTGAGGTTCCAGAATCGCAAGTCAGACCTTGGATCACCCTTGCAACCTCACTCGCCGAAGAAGACGACAGCGACGGTAGGGAAGCCCAGCAATATGAAATCTTCTTCCATTTTGACCTCTGAAGGAAGCGAAACAATCCTCGTCACTCTCCCGTACCTCCAGGAACCCTGAACTACCGCGTCGTGACCTCCGGAGCTTTCTCCTTCCTCGACACCGTCGCAAGGGATGCCACGACAGTGAGGGAGGTGGGTGGCCCACTCCAGCCGTTGAATCCTTGATCCAGACCATTGGATCTTTCTTTCCCCTCCTCTGCTTGCTCCCCATGAGGTCTGATCTTAGATCAGGCCATGGGATAGCCTGTGAGAGCCCCTCCGGCGGTCGTCGACGGCGAAGTTCCGTCGCCGACAGCCGTCGATTCTTTTTCTTTTAAAAAAATAAAAATAAGTTTTCTTTTAATAAAACTTCTGAACTGTTTGTTCTCTTACAGTTAGGTCCTTCTTTTCTTACAAGTAGGTCCTTTTTTCTTACAATTAGGTCCTTGCATTTTTTAAAATTGTTTGAATAAAGTTTGATTTGAAAATAATATTGCAATGTGCCCCCTGAACTTTCTTAATAATGCCTTTCATGCTTTAAAGTTTGACAAACACCCTCTGAGTTATTTTTCACACATTAAAGTCCAGAAGTTTTGCATTTAAAACCCTGAATTTTGTTGAAATAGTTCTGAATGCATATTTCTCTATCAAAATTGCAAATTAAACCCTAGATATTCAAACATTCACTCAAATATGTTCAAAAATTTAAAACCCTAAGTTTCATGAAAATAATTCTGAATGCATATTTCTCGGGTTAAATTACAGTTAAACCCCTAAGCTTCATTAAAATAATTCCAAAAGCATGTTTCTCTGTCAAAATTGCTAGTTAAACCCTGAGAATTCAAATATTTGCTCAAATGTGACCTAAATTGCATTTTAGCCGATGAATTTTACAGATTTTTCATTGAATGCATGTTTTTCTAGGGTAAAATTACAGAATTGTCCCTGAAACTTTCTGTTTTCAAAAATGGATTCTTTTCCTTGCGTACTTTACCTTGAATTTCCACAGAATTGCATTAAATACATGTTTTAATGGCAAAATTGCATTTTAACCCCTGGGAATTTTCAATTTGACTAAAAATGCACAGATTTGCACATTTGATCTCAGATTTTTTCAAAATTACATGAAATGTGCTTTTCTATGTATTTTTGATGATTTAGCTTCAGAATTTCAGTTTTCATTTAGAATTTGGGATTTTTGCACAAAAGCCCTGGAATTTACATTTCTACACTCTCACATCCATTTTGTGTTTTAATTATATTTTTTGTGTTTTAATTAGGGTTTATGGCTTAATTAAGGTTTTGAATTTTAATTTAGGGTTTTTGGATTTAATTTAGGGTGTTTGTGTTTTAATTAGGGTTTTTGTTATTTAATTAGGTTTTTTATGTTTTAATTAGGGTTTTTGGTTTATTTTGGGTTTTTTGGATTTTAATTAGGGTTTTGGGTTTTAATTTAGGGTTTTTGGTTTATTTAATTAGGATTTTGAGTTTAATTAGTATTTTTGATTATTTTAATTAGGATTTTGAGATCAATTAGGGTTTTGATTATTTTAAATAGGATTTTGAGATCAATTAAGGTTTTGATTATTTTAATTAAGGTTTTGGATTTAATTAATTAAGATTTTAAGTTTAATTTAAATGTATCTTGACTTTAATTAGGGTTTTCACTTAATTAATTGGGATTTAAGTGGATTTTACTTAATTTTGACTTGAATTAGGGTTTTTGTTTGATTAATTGGATTTTAAGTGGATTTTATCTAATTTGGACTTGAATTAGGGTTTTTGTTTGTTTAATTGGATTTTATTTAGTTTGGACTTGAATTAAGGTTTTTGTTTGATTAATTGGATTTTAAGTGGATTTTACTTGGATTAGGGTTTTTGTTTGGTTAATTGGATTTTAAATGTTTTAAATGTGTTTTGTTTGGTCTTAATTTGAATTAGGTCAGAGTGGACTAGTGTAGGCTTGATTGGGCTTGTGTGGGCTTAAGTGGGCTAGGGTTTTGGTGGTCGCAACCAGAGCATCATCTAGAGGTGCTTGCTGCCAAGTGACTTCAAAATCGAGGTGTCTGCACCGGACAATACTTGTGATGCCCGATGGATTCCCCACTCACCTTGTTCTTTCCCTCCTTTTGGATTGGTAGCCTGAACTACCCGGATGACTTCCGTGACCAGTCACTTTTCAGTCAGCAAGTACCGTGGGTCTTGTCCGGAGTTTTTTTTCGACAAGTGTGATAACCAGTCATGTCTTTTAGGAACTGTTTGGTCGTCAACTTGTCGGCATTTTGTCATTAGTATTCGTTTCTGTGATTTCGGCTTCATCTGTGGCGTTCAGGGAGACAAGTCATGACTTCTGGTGATTTCGCTGACTGGTAGCTGGTTGCCATTAGCTAACTCTTTCTTACAGCTTTGGGCAGGGCATCTTCGTCAACTCCAAGCTGTGATCTCCTCCTCCTGATCTATTTCCTTGTAAGAAGGGATGGGGTGTCTCTATCAACCCTAAGCATCGGTCTCTGTTCCATTCGTCCTCCAACCTCACTCAACGAGGGGCATGTCAGGGAAGACCTCTCTTCCTGAGGTCCCTCTTGCCTCTCCAGTCCCTGGTGTGCTGTTTCATTGCTTCCCTGAGCCTCCAGAAGCTAATCGCCGAAGTCGTGAGTTGTTGTCAACGCCGGAGAAGACGACTGGTAACGAAGACGGACAGCACGCCTACAGCCCCGTCGTACCTTTCCGAGCCTCCAAGAACGTTCCACGGCACGCCCCCAACATTTCGGAGCCATCAGAGTCAAGCTTCGCGCCCTGAATCACCCCTGCAACCATGCTCACCGGAGAAGACGACGGTGACAGCAGGTGGAACCCAGCATCGCGTGATCTCCCTCCTTTTTGGCCTCTGGAGGAAAGGGAATGCTCCACACATCATCCTCATGCTACCAGGAGCTTCGAATCGCAGCCCCATGGCCTCCAGGTTCCTCCTTCTTCTACGGCACCATCGCCGGAGTGGTGTCGACGACAAGGGAGGTGGGGGTCATTTCCAATCGTCGAGCCTCAGATCCAGACCATTGGATCTCCTCCTCTCTTTCTTCTCTAGCTTCCAGTAGGACCTGATGCTCGATCAGGCATCCCCAGCGGTCGTTGACGGCGGAGTTCCGTCGTCGGCGGCCGTCGATTCTTTTTCCTTTTAAAAATAAAAAAATAAGTTTTCTTTGAATAAACTCTTGTACTTTTCTTTTCCTTACATTTAGGTCCTTATGTCTTACATTTGAGTCCTTTTTTCTTAAGTTTAGTTCCCTGCAATAGATTTTAAATCATTTTAAATAATATTTGTTCTGAAATATTGCAATGTGACCCTTGAGTTCTCTTAATAATGTTTTCCATGTTTAAAAGTTTAACATAAATTTTTTGAGCTTCTTTTCTTACATTTTAAATCCAGTATTTTGCATAAAAGACCCTGAGCATTGTTTAAATAGTTCTAAATGCATTTTTTCAGTAACAATTTGCAAGTTAAACCCTGAGAATTCAAATATTGGCTCAAATGTGACCTGAATTGTATTTTAGCCCCTGAATTTTTCTGATTTCTCACTGAATGCATGTTTTCTAGAGTAAATTTGCATGTTAGTCCCTGAATTCCTGAAGTTCAAATTTAAGACCATTTTTTAACCCTAAATTTCCACAGAATTGCATTAAATACATGTTTTAATGGTAGAATTGCATATGGACCCCTAGAGACCTTGAATTTGACCAAAAATGCACAGTTTTGCACGTTTGACCCCAGATTTCTTCAAAATTACATAAAATGTGTTTTCCTATGTATCTTTGATGATTTAGCCTCAGAATTTCCATTTTCATTTAGAATTTTTGAATTTTACACAAAAACCCCTAGAATTTAGCCTTTTTACTCTCACATGCATTTTGTACATTTTGTTGCTATTTTTCATGCATATCTTCTCATGTTTTCTTTCTTGCACTATGTACACACTTCTAGCTCTTTTCAAACTCGATTTTCACATCGTTTCCCAGTTTCCTACCAACTTTTACAATTCTGATTTGATTTGGCTTTCCATCGCCCGAGGGCGTACATTAACAGGCTTAACAATGCCGACATTAACCCGAAAGAGGATTATTTTCCCTAATTTGATTTTCTTGGATTTCTTCAAGTTTCCGCTGATTTGCGTGATGCTTTCCGAGTATTCTCAATTTTTAGGATTTTCCTCATCGCCCAAGGACGCACAGTATAGCGGCATTTGCAATGCCTACATTGTCCCTTGGATTATCATTTTTGCTTTTGTTCATTTCTTCTCTTTGATTTGGCATGTTTTCTCGTCATATTTTGCATGAGCACTCAGAATAGACAAGCATACACACAATAGACCATTAGCAAGTAGGAAACCTAGAAAGACTGAGTTCCTCGGGCACAATATGGGAGTGCCTAACCCCTTCCCTATGCGTAACAAGAATTCTTACCCTTTCTCTGGCTCGCACTGATTTGTGCATTTCATCCATTAGGCATGGAGCATGCATATGTTTTCTTCGCCTTGGTTTTTTTTGAATTTTTTCCTTTATGATTGGTTTTCCTCATCTTTCTTTTAAAAGACTAGGTGGCGACTCCTTTCCTTATCCTTTTCTTATCTTTTCTTGGTATTTCCGAGTCTAGTTTTCTTCTCCAGATTCACCATCTTCGTTGTGACTGTATCGAGACTCCTCGTGTGCTTCCACGCACCGTAGGAGAGCCGTGCAAGGTTCCACTGGCATGATCACATAAACTAAATGGAGTTGGTCTAAAATCAGCCAACTTCTAACCTGACTTAAACTAATTTAAGGCCGTAGAACATATTAGGACCGAAGGTTTCTTATTTCTGATTTGACCCGAAATAAAATAGGATCAAACCAATCCAAACCTAAAGTGACCTCAAGCTCTGATAATTTAGGACTAGATCCATGATGTTACTTTCTATTTATTCTTATTTTTCTTATTCTACATTCAAAAAGATACTAGGAGAACATCATTGAAACAGGTAGTTGTCCAAAACCAGTGTCCATGATCCATGGTTTACACCTTCCAAAAACAAAAAAACATCCCATGGCTCCGCACCAGAATTCCATTTCTTCACCACAAGAGATCAAACTTCAGTACACACAGACCCAAGACGAACCCAACTAGTCGTTGATTTGGTGGGGGCATTGTGGTTTTGTAGTTCCCACCAGAATTCAAATTCTTATGTCAAATAATTAACTACCATTTCGTGAAAAAGAAGAAGAAGAAGCATACACAAGCTCATGTTAGATTCTCTGACTGACATATATAGAACCAACAAAATGGGCTGTATTATGCGGAAGCCCATTGAAACAAATAACAATAGAAAATCGCATGAAATTAGCCTTTTCATGTTGACAACATTATTCGGTATTACTTGTATATCCTTTAAAAAGAGATTATTATCACCCTCAAATGTTACAGTTGCACTATACCATTCTTATTGTCTACATATATATACACTTGCATACCATTCTTGTGACCTGGTGAACAAGGATAACCTAGTCGTGTGTGTAAATGATTCCAATTTTCTTTGAGTGTATGGGAAAATGATACTCTGGGAAGGTGTGCAAGAAATAAATATTACAATTTTATGAGAGCATGGAAATAAAAAACCTAATTATATAGAATAGACAGACACCACTCGTAAAGAATGAAATCACAATATCGTTGGTAAATACGTACATAAGAGCTAGAGACAAAAATCAGACTACTACTAACGGCGAAGAACTTCTCTGAACCTAACGAGCAACAATTGCTTTTGTTCTTCTTTGCCATTGACCATAAGTTTAACAGAAAAATGGCACGTACTCCTTTCTTTCGTTTTCTTTTATGTTCTTACGTATATATGTGATTGATTGTTGCTTGACTTCTTCTAGATTTGACGATGACGGTCGTTCACTCTGGTGCTTGCATGGAACTGAAGCTACACCATGTGCAGAAGGCAGTACCTTTGGTTCCTTTAAACGAAGGGCGTTATGAAGCGTAGACTTCAGTATCACTTATGGCTTCCACGGCGGAGTGTAGATGCTGCTATTGGCAATGAAAGGGTCAGCATCGTCCACATGATCATCATTCGTTGAAAAGGGAAACGAAAACCAAGATGACCTCATGCATTACCTATGCGTATGGTTAGTTGCCATGATTAGTTTTCATTTTTACGTTTTCAATTAGCTGCTGGTCAACGAATAAATTATTGCTTGGCTATTATTGTAGGAGCAGAACTTGACAGCAGCAATGCTCTCGAGTGATGGACGTTTGTTTGCAGAAACAACCTCAGTTGGGAGCTAGAGCGACGGCAACTTAGAGAGCGACGTGTCAAATGCTACCTATATATATTTGATAGTTTTCTTGTTAGTAGTTTTTCAATTCAAAACCACAAAAAAGTTTACTACTGCTTTTCAAAAAGAGATATGAAAGAAAGAGTCTTTTAGAATTGTTTTTTTCTAAATAATGTTTTTTTTTATTTACCAAAAGCTGTAATTCAAAGCATAATTCTAAATGGGGCCTAAGGATGTGCTTAGTAACATTTCTGATTGATGGCTTTTGACTTCTATTATAACGTAAGCTATGACAACTTATAACATTAAGTTAGACTTATTTTCTCTCTTGGTAACAATTCTAACTAAAAAATGATTCCATAAAAAAACTCATTATTGTCAAGAGCAACAAACGTTGAATACAAAAAAAAAATGCCAGATGACCTCATGCATTACCTATGCATAGGGTTAGTTGCCATGTTTAGTGTCATTTCTATATATCTAATTATTAGCTAGCAGGTCAACGACTAACTTATTGCCAAGAATGAATTCTCGATTTGTTCTTGTATGAGAGTTTATAACTTTATTAAATATGGAATGTGAAAGATAGATCTATTATATAGGAGTTCTTGTATAGGTAATTTTCATATAATTACTTAAGATTTATCTCAATTTTGGAAAACTCTCTGACATTTGAATTTCAATAGAAAGAGATCCAATTATCCTTAAAATTTATTCTTAAATATTCCCTATTCACCAAGTCGTTAGTTACCATTTAGGTTTCCTTCTTTTTAAACATACATAATATATTCTTAAGTATTATTTAAAAAAAATAAAAATAAACAATGTTAGTAATGGTCATTGAAGACCATTTCAAATGAAGGGTGAAACGGACGACTGTTTCACCCATTCATGGTCGGATTAACTCCGACGGTTACCAGCGTTTATTGCTGGAATTGAAACGGCTAAAGGAGAGCCGTTGGAGGAAGGGCGGAGGGTGGTCAAGGGTTCCCCTATAAATAAAGGAGAAGACCGTAAGATAAATCATCGACAAAAAGGACTTACAGTGAAATCTTCTCCTGCTTGACCATCGCCAGAGCCCCGATCGTCTGATCCCTTTTTTCCTTCAAAAAAAACCCATGGTAATTAACGACCAAGTGAATAAGGGTATTTTTGAAAATAAACATTAAAGATAATTTGATCCTTTTCTAATAAGATTAATGGTGTTAGCTATAAAATAAACAATATAAGGTCCTTTAAAATTAATGTCGTGCCTCAAAGGGATGTCCCAATGTGTTCTCAAATGTCAAAGTTTAAAATAAAAAAAAACTAGGACAAAAATCTTAATGGATAATATGAAAATTACCCTTTCAAGAAATCCTTAAGCCTGATTGATACATTAAATGAAGAATAGAGCTCAATTAAGCTTCCTAAAGTTAATCAGAATGAAAAAGAAGAAGTGAGAATACATTATTGGAGAGAAAGAAATAAATCTTGACTTCCGTCATTTTCTTATCCTTATCTACACAATCTGCACATATAAGGTCTGTTTGGTAGAACTTCAGTTTTTGAACTCAAACGTAGAAACTAACTTCTGACTAGAAATTATCTTAATATAACTTCTAGAAATATAAAAGAATTACTGTTCTAAATATTACATGTTTCTGAAAAATTGATAGTATTTGATAGATCTATTGACTCATTATAGCTTTATACTCAAAAAGTGTCTAAAGACTCTACCAAACAAACCTATAATGTACGTATTCACCTTGCAAGGCTGTCCGTACGGTTCAGATTGCGAGCTATTAGAATAATGGCTGGATATCACATAAACGTACTCCATGGTCCAATTTAGTTGGTCAATCAAGAACGGCATCCCCAATTGTCATCGTCGTGACTTTCACTTCTTCTTTTTTTGTGCTGCATCAAAAGCAGAAGAAAGACTATTATCGTTTGCAACAAAAAAAAACAAGCAGGAAGACGTGCATTAAGTGGGCATCAACGACAACCCATGGAAAAGAAGAAAAAAAAATCCACACGTTCATGACTGTAGTCTCAAACTGAAGCAACTTGATTCCACGTTCAGTTTTCCCGCGTTTCCAAAAATTCCACTCGTACCATGCATTGCTGATTACCTTTCGGTGCAGAACCAATAATAATATGTTTAACAAAATGCTACGAGCGCAATGGGTGGTGCCTCATCGTTATTGAGGGGGATTCTTCAGGAAGGATTGGACATTGAATTGCCGGTGGAATTTCTGTCGTCACGATTTTTGCTTCTCGTGAATTAATAGATCCTCCATTAAACTTGGTGCAGTATCGCCAAATAATAATAATAAGGATATAAGAACGTAATAATACATTATATGTTAAAAACATACAAATTGTACTAATTATATTTTCATGGAAGACCAAACAGAAACCGGCCTAAGGAAAATTATGTTAATCTCCCATTCTTTCTTTTTTTTTGACAAAATAAGAATATAATATAAATAATAAGAAGATGGGTACAAAAAGCAATGATACAAGTCTAGTTAAACAAATTAGGGTAGGCCATATAGAATAATCAATCACCAATCCTGAAGATTAATTGAGAAAACTCCCCAGTCCTCACCACAACCAATGCCTTTGGAGGAAAATGAGAGGATAAAAAAAAAACTAATCAGTATCCACTCGAACTTTAACACAAGGAAGACTCTATTCTACGTACACACGACACAAGCTATACTAAAATGCAAAATCAATTTTTTTAAGACTTTCTCTTAACTGGTTGGTCAACTAAGGCTAACATGGGTATGAACATACACATACACTAGCTGGCACCTCCGTTGGCTATTGGTTGTCTGTTGAGTACATGAATCACAAACTATTATTTTTTAGAAACATTACAAAGTATAATTTTTTCCTGACATACTATTTGGTCAGTTATGTTGTACTTACCAATGGATCAACTATTGAGTGATTTTTTGGGTGTTGCAAGTAGCTGGTCTAACAAAGGTATTGAATAAATTTCGTTAGAAGGGACAATAGTTCATTGTCACAGTGATTGGGAGAACATTAAACTCGTCACAGGTATCGGGTTCGAATCTTGGGACATGTATAAAAATTCAACTAAACCGATAACAAAAATAAAATAAAATAAAAATTTCGTTACAAGGAAAGTATTGATTGAACTAGTGATTTTAGGGAGAGTATTGACGCAAAAAAAACTAAATTCTTTTAAATATTAATTAATTATTGATAACAAAATTTGAACCTTAGTGTAGTTTATGGAACCACAATGTCTTGATCAATTTAACTACTTGAGTTGGTTTTAGCTATTGGATCGACGATGAAAAGTCTGATCTAGTTCTCACATGTTTTTTGTTTAGATTAATTAATATCTCATAGAAAAACTCAATCGAACTTTTGACCACACTCCCTAAAAGTAATAAACAAGGGGGAAAATGAAGATATACGGTTCTTAACAAGATTTAACCATAAATCATAGGAAAATAGATTATTTAAAAGTTACGTACACAAGAAAAGAGAATGACCATTCTCGATTGAGCCACGTAATCAACCAAACAAGAAGTTGACATCAATGGTGCCACACAGCCACCATACCTCAATTATTATGGATCAGTTTAAAACAACAACAACTATGCACACAAGTCTTATGGCAACTTAGAATTCGTTTGGAAGAGTTTTTACATTTTGAATTTTTGAAATTTATATATTATTTTTAATAATAGAATCTTTATTTTCCATCAAAATTAGGGTTACGAGAGCTTATCCTAAAAGTTGATGATTACCATTTTTATGTAAAAGCATAAAAACTAAGACTATTTTATCTTTTGTGACAAAAGTTAAGTTTCAGAATTTTTTTTTTTTTTTGGTAAACGGTAATCAGTTATATAAATTAAGTAAAAGTTTCCCAGAGTATTGCAGAATATTGTAGTATTAGAATTACACATCAGGGAGACCAAAAAATTGTCACAACAGAGCTAAAAAATAGAAGCTCAAAACTCAGAAGTTAGGTATAATATCAATTAACAAAGAGTTAATCAAATCTAGGGATTATCCTCCTGTAGAGTAGGGGTTGCGGTATCATAATCCATTTCATGCTGGGAAATATTAGGAGCTATCGAACCTTGCTCCAAGTCTCTCTTTTGCTGGAAGGATGACAAAGAGCATAGAGTTTCATTCTTTTCAAAACCTGGCCAGTCTGGACGTATTCGGTATCCTGCTTTTCGAACTGTCACCGACTGCTTTTCGGTTGACTAGTTCGTCTATCCTGCTTTCCGAACTGTCACCGACTGCTTCTCAGTTGACTAGTTCGTCTATCCTGCTTTCCGAATCGTCACTGGCTGCTTCTCGGTGGACGTCTTCGGTATCCTGCTTTTTGAACTGTCACCGATTGCTTCTCGGTTGACTAGTTCGTCTATCTTGCTTTCCGAATCGTCACCGGCTGCTTCTCGGTGGACGTATTCAGTATCCTGCCTTTCGAACTGTCACCGATTGATTCTCGGTTGACTAGTTCGTCTATCCTACTTTCTGAATCGTCACCGGCTGCTTCTCGGTGGACGTATTCGGTATCCAGCTTTTCGAACTGTCATCGACTGCTTCTCGGTTGACAAGTTCGTCTATCCTACTTTTTGAACTGTCACCGACTGCTTCTCGGTTGACTAGTTCGTCTATCCTGCTTTCCGAACTATCACCGACTGCTTCTCGGTTGACTAGTTCGTCTATCCTGCTTTCCGAATCGTTACCGGCTGCTTCTCGGTGGACGTATTCGATATCCTGCTTTTCGAACTGTCACTGACTGCTTCTCGTTTGACTAGTTCGTCTATCCTACTTTCTGAATCGTCACCGGCTGCATCTCGGTGGACGTATTCGGTATCCTGCCTTTCGAACTGTCA
>JAMKQA010039952.1:0-22305 GCA_024699735.1 Posidonia australis | reverse complement strand
TTTTGCATTTTCTACAATATTAATTGTGATGGTTGACACTTTATATAAAATCCTTTACTTAAAATATAATAACAAACATTTAAAGCATAGTATCTATGCTTTTGAGCATAAGTTCCTGGGCTATGAGCTCCAATCAAAATTTTTATTATTTTCTTAGAATTATTAGATTTTGACATTGAGTAGAGTTCATTTTGACATTGCTTGACAATGTTGTGTATTAGCTTTGTTCATTTTTTAATTCCATATATGTAACAGTTTGATGAATTATTATTTGAATGTTGGAAACTTTATTATTTCTAAATGAGCTTTGGATGTGTACATATTTTTTCTTTGTTGTTTGTATTAATGGTTTCACTAGGATTCTTAGTTTTGCATCTCCATTTTCTGCTATCCCGTGTTCCTCTTCAAGCCATATTTATGTTCTTTCTTTTGGTAATTATTGTTTGCAGCTCATGTGTTGTGGTCTATCCACCAATGCAATGTTCTGTAACAAAGAGATTTATGAACATGATGATTTGACATCAGGCAAAGATGTCTACATGGTATTCTATCTCCTACAACTCTCATGTATCAACTTAGCCATGTGAATTTCCTAAAAGGACACCATATTTATTGATTGACTAGGACAAATCAAAACCAAATGAACAACATTTATGTTCAGAAGTTTATGTGGCTTACCTAAATGTTAATGATAATAGTTTGACACAAAAACTTTGCCTTTTTTCCTTATATTTTCAATTTTTTGTGGAATTCTGGAGAAACCCACAATTATTAAAGGCCTAATGGTTTCACGTTAGTTGGGGTTCAACAAGAACTTAAAATCTCAGAACTCTAGTTTGGACAAATGAATTTCTTGAAGGGATAGTTGGCACAGGAGTAGTTTAAGTGTGAATTTGAGTTTTAATGGTTGGAATTGTCTTCATGTTGTTTTTGAGTGATAAATGGAGACCTCAGTTTACTCATATTTCAAAACATTTATGTAATTTTAAACAAATCAAAACTGAAGGGTTTGTACAAGATTGTTTCAAGACGTGTGGTTGAGAGACTCAAGCCTCTGATGAGTAAATTGGTTACTGATAATCGATCAGCGTTAGGTTGGCAAATCTTGTTTAATATTTTCATTAAACCATGTAGGTTCTCTTCATTTTCTTCATTATGTCTTGTTTTTATTAGTCTACTGTAAAGTTTTTTATGGCTTTTACGTCATTCCTTTTCTTCATTCCTTTTATCTTCATTTTTGTGGCTTTATTTTTATTACGTTGTTGATATGAAATACGTGTCTAGCAGAAAATTTAAATTTTTTTATAACTTGCGAGGACTTAGCAAGGACATTTTCCTCGCTAAGTCCTTGCAATTATTTATTTTTATTTTTTAAAAAAAAATTTGTGAAAACATAGCATGGACATTGTGAGGAAATTGCGACTAATAGCGAGGACATAACGAGGACTTTCTGTCCTCGCCATGTCCTCGCAAAATTTCTTACGAGGATTTCACTAGGAAATTTACTCACAATTGAAATTTAACGATGACGCATTTTGTGAGGACTTATTGTCCTCGCAAAGGTTATTAACGAGGAAACTGCGAGGACATTGAGAGGACTTAGCGAGGACAGATGTTGTCACGATTTCCTATTTTTCTAGTAGTGATATAATTAGGTATCCTTATTTCTTATTATGGTGCATGTATGATATTTATGCTTGGTCATGATGTTTTTTAGTGGCATAAGAAATTCAGTTAAAATAAGAAGGCAAGGTGTAAAATATTACCCTTGTTGTGTTTTATGTAAAACACACGTCTACTGCGTTTAATGCCCCAAACAGAGCTTCTTGTAATATTTTAATGATAACATCAGGAATAGGAATCAGATTCTTGTGATCTTAGGCTTGTTAGAAAGATAATTTAATGATCTTTAAAATGACATATAGATAAAAGAAATTTCGTTAACGTTAAAGCCTACAAAATATAGATTTCAGAAACAAATATGATTTAGTTACATAATGACTTACCTACTTGTTTAACTTATAACTTGAGATCTAAAGGTCAGATCTAGGAGGAACTTGTTCAGTTGGATATTAGACTTCTAGATATGCATTATGGTATATAATATCGATTATTTTAATTGAAAATGATACTTTGAATGTACAAATTTCAATGATGGTCTCCTGAGTATTCAGTTTTGAGATTTCAACTTAGAAAGCTATAATTCTTCTTTTGATAATATCTTGAGCATTAAATGTTGGATTTAAGTAAAATTAAATGTGTTAGGAAGATACATTCGAGATCCTAAATTTGATGTATAGTACAAGATTTTATGGATGTGTTTGATATCCTAAATGTATGAATATTTATAACAGATTTTTATTATATTTTTATTTTTCAAAATGACTCTATTACATTATTTTAATCATATATCGAGCCTTAGTGATTGAATTTTTGTAAAATCTATTTCATTATAAATTAGACTTCCAAACCTTCAATTTGATATATAACATCTTGTATTTTAAATTAGTTTGTTACTAGAAAGAGTGATTTTCAGTAACGGATGTCTACGTAGCGCATTTGGCCCACGCATATGGGCCACGTGTTTTGGCCTTGAGTAGTAGAAAGCTATGGCCTATTGTGTTAATTTGTGTTTTGATTTTATTTGAGAAGTTGTAAATGTTTTCTTTGAAATGGATTTAAGAAATGATAAAAGAGATTTAAAGGTTTACTCGATGGTTTTCTGTCGATTTTCTGTTTGTGGTGACCAATAAGTCAAAGAGTTGCATTAACGTATCAAGGGTGTATGATACCTTTAGATAGTTAAGCACAAGACTGAGGTTAAGGTTTGGGGACCAATAAGTCGAAGGATTGTGTTGATGGGACTAGGAGTATAATAATACTCCTAGGTAGTTGAGTATAAGGCCTAAGTTGAGGTTTTCAAACCAAAAGATTGTAGAGATTATGTTGACGGATTTAAGGAGTATGATATCTTTAGATAGTCGATCACGAGACCAAAGGATGAGGTTCAATTGTTGTGTTAGCAGGGTCAGAAGGTATGAGACTTTAATTGGCCTGAGCATGCTTAGGACGCCTAGAGGGTGAACCTTGTAAGAGTTGACTAAAGCATGGTATACACATATTTCACTTCTAATAATGTCCTATATTGGATAGACGTGAGAGTTTTTTAGAGAGGAGGGACTTCGATGACAGCTTGTAGGTCTGTGTTAGTTGCTTGATACTAGGTAACATGACAAATTGTGTTTGATTTTGTGGTTGTTAGGGTATTCTATGTGTGATAAAGCATTCAAGCACTTTTAACTGTTTGACCCGCATATAGAATATGCAGGTTCAGACCATGCATTTTTTAGTTGCTTAAGAGAATTGAGAACTCTGTGTTGTGTTGTAATTTCAATAGATTTGATATAGATTTTTGGATGCATACTTTGATGATAAGATGTATCATGTTTTCAGTAGTTCGATTATTGTAACTTCTATATTTGAGAAGTGCAGTATACTCGATTTTGGTAGATAGAGTAAAATGACATTGAGATGTATGTTTTAAGAGTTTTACATGCACACTTCTAGTTTAGGATTGATTTACTATGTTTTGTTGTCTACATGGACTTTGAGGCAGACTACAAACTAAGAATCTATAGTATGTCTTGCACATTAAACTCATTTGTGGTTTGAGATTTCAACAGATTTAACTTGGTTTTTCAGATGCATGCCTGTATGACTAGGATGCAGCGTGATTTTAGGAATTTTGTAATTGTTAACATCAATATTTGAGATGCATGGTTTTTGGGTGTTGTTGAACACTTATTTAAAAAATTTCAATTGATTTTTCGTTTCAGATTTCAATCTGATGGATTTTGTGGTTTTTGCACATTAAGGAGGCGCATCTTGCCTACACATTTTGTACAATTTCTAATTTGTTTTGTAGAAATTAGTTCTACTCCTGTGTGTCCTTTTGCTTTATGTTTTAATGAATTTATATTGGATGACGTTTTTAATAGCCACTTATATATGTTTGATTTGTATTTTGCAGATGTAGATTAAAAGTTACATATCTTGTTAATGTATATAAAGAATTGTCAATATCTAGGATCTTGAGTAAATATTTGTTCAAGAGTAATTGTCAATATTTTAGTAATTTTGAATTTGAATTTAGATTATGTAATGTGATATTTAAAAAAGAACATGTAAATTTACTTGGAGTATAACAACCAAGGCCCTTATAAAGGCCCTAATGTAGTGGCTAATTCCAACAAACCGAGATCTAAAATGGGAACCAATGAGATCATACAGTATTAGGCAATACACATTGACAATGATGGCGGCACATAGGTGGGATGGGGAGGAAGAGGGGGCCTCAATGACCACGAACAACCTAACCGAAGGAACAAGGAACAATGTAGAGGGAGAGAAAGAGAGGAAGAGTTAGGCAATTTGAGTTAAGGTATATTATATTAAGGGTAAGTTGGTAATTTTTATGTATCACGATTAAGATTAACTTAGGTTAAGATTTCCTTTTTTTTTTGGAATCGATATATCTGTTATTATATATGACTCTTAATTATGAAAACCACCACTAAGAGAGTAAAAGATTTGTTCAAAAATACATGCCATCAGGGACATAGATATCCCAATCAAAACTGAAGAAATATAACCAATGTTATCACAAAATAATAATAATAAGTCCACAAAATGCGTAGTACTAATAATTAATAAGTCATTAATCACTCAACAGTATGATCCTCAAAAGAGCTTGGCATATGGAGATTAGTATCTAATGGAGGAAACTGGAAAGGACCAATAGTCTGGATAGAGGATGCAATATTTTGGGCCGTTGTTTGCGTCTGTTCCAGGTCCCAAGAATATTGTATATTTGTGACAGAGTAAAGGATGTCTACCTTTTCAAAACCTGAACCCAAACTTTTTATCCAATAATACATTAGAGAAGCAATATCATTGATAATTAAACTAAAAGATTTAACATTCCTTCTAAAGATTCTATTATTACGTTCTTTCCATAATGTTCAAACTATTGCCTGAATTAAAATATGCCATTCGGACATAGAAAGATTAAAGTTTAGTACAAGTGGAAAATTAAAAAAATCCTTTATATGGAATATTCCAGGATACACAGAGGAAGCTATAAAAAAAATTCCAAATAACACTTGCAAAAGAACAATGTAGGAATAGATGTTAAGTAGTCTCACAATGCACATTGTAAAAAATGCATATATCAGAACCCCTTCAACCTCTCTTACATAAATTAACCTTAGTAAGAATTTTATTGAAAAGTAACAACCATGAAAATAATTTTATCTTTAATGGCACCCAACACTTCTAAATTTTTGAGTATAATGAGAATCTAAGACCTCCGTCGTTTAAAACTTTGTAACAAGAATTTACTGTAAAATTTTTATTACAAGCTGGATTCCAAATCAATTTATCTATACCAGGAATTAAGTTAATGTCATTCAATAACTCAGCACACAAGTCTATTTAGTGTTGGATATGGAAGATGTTGTCATGTATTACATTTGAATTATAAAATAGATCGTCAAAATTATTCTTGTATAATCCTGAAATCTTGGTAACTGATGCTTTCTTATATTTTGAATAGTTATAAAACTCAAGAAACCTGAGTTTAAGTATTTCTCCATTTCACCATTTATTTTCCCAGAAAATTATATTGTTTCCATTATTAACTTCAAAAGAAGAAAAACAATTTATAATAACAAAACAAGTCTTGATTTCTTGCCATAAAGGAGAACATTTTCCAATAGAAGAATTTAAAATGACACCAGGCCAAGCTTTAGAAAAATATGTTGCCTTTAATTGGTCTGTCCATTTCAGATTAAAAGAACAAGAAAGCAATTGTCATAACAATTTACTTTTAAGTGCTATACTGAAGTTTCTCAAATTTATAATCCTCCATCCCTTTTGAACTTTTGTACGACATAGGGAAGCTCATTTAACTTAATGGTAACCATTATTAGAAGGTGAGAATGATCTCCAAAGAAATCTGCGTCTAAGTTTGTCAATTTCCTTTTCCACATTAACAAGAAAGTGTAGCACCGAGAGATAATATGTAGGAATAGCAGAAAGAACTGAGTTTACCAAAGTCAAGCGATTTCCTAAGGATAAGTATTTTGCTTTCCAAAGTGAAAGTTTATTAAAGATTTTCTCTATCACTGGAGTCCAATCCTTAAAAGTAGTTTTTCTATAGTGCAAAGGAAGGTCAAGATATATGATTGGTAATTCAGCAGCTCCACACCCAAGTATTTGACAAGATCGAATGACAGAGTGCTCTGATATACCAATATACCAGTGAGGGATGACTTTTGGAAACTAATTTAAGTCCGGAGTACAATTGGAAGCAACATAATATTCTTTTAATGTTAACCATATTATCCTCGTTAGCCGAGAGAAATAAGATGGTATCATCTGCATACTGTATATTAACCACATTAGGACCTCTATGAGGGAATTCGATCTTAGAGATGAGTTTATTGTTTGAAGCAAGAGCTAACATACAGTTTAATATGTGGGAAACCACAATAAATAGGAGAGGAGAGAGAAGATCCCCCTATCTTAACCTATTAGTCGCTTTAAAGTATCTCTTGGAAGATCCATTAATTAAAATAGAAAATCTAACAGTACTAATACACATCTTAATCCAAGAAATTCATTTGGTTCCACAACTTAATCCTTTGAGAGTTTCTAACAAGAATTCCCAGTTGACATTACCCAAAACTTTTTCAAAATCTAATTTTAAAATGTAACTGGGGATGTCGGCTACTTTCATATAATATAAGGTTTCCTAGACTACTAGAAAACAATCCCTAATGTATTTTCTCGAAAGGAATGTACTTTGAGAATTATCAATGACATCATTAAGAATGGGAGTGAATCTAGATACCAGAGTTTTAGTAATAATTTTATAAATACTATTTAATACGCTAATTGGCCTAAAATCTTTAATACATTGAGCACCTTCCTTCTTAGGAATCAAAGTAATGAAGGTCTGATTAATGGGTAATAAATAATCAGGTTCTCTAGAGGAATAAAAATTCTAAAATATCTCAAGAACATCAAAGTCGATGATTTCCCGAAAAATATTGAAAGAATATTAAGGAGAAACCATCAAGTTCTGGAGACTAATCATAATGTAAGTTAAATACATTTTTCTTTATCTCTTCAAATAAGAAACCTCCCTCTAACACATCTGGATTCAGAATTTTTCTAGGTAGTAGAAGATCCCAATTAAGGGATCCTACAAGCCTCCTAGACTTGTTAAATTACCAAGTAAAATGCCTTTCTATCTCTTTACATATTGGAATAGAAGATGATAACGTATTATCTTTCATTATAAGGGAAGTAATGGTATTAATCCTCCTACGACATTTAACCATATTATGAAAAAAGGCCGAAGGCCGTGTTTAAATCTCCTTCTTTAAGTCATTCAATTCTAGATTTTTGTTTCCAATAAACCTCTTATTCTTGTAGTAAAAGATGATGTTCTGCTCTAAGCTCCATATATCATTATGAATTACAGAAGATTCAACTAAAGAGTCAATACATGTTATTTGAGACTCAATATAATTTAGTTTATTTTTTCTCTCCTCCCTAACAAGGCCAATCCAACTCTTAATCTATTTTTTTAGATGTTTGAGTCTGTAAGCAAAAATAGCAATGGAAGATGTAGAAGAGCATATAGAAATGAACTTATGCCAACAATCCTCAATGAATCCATCAATACAAAGCTAAGACTTATAAAATCTAAATAGAGAAGGCCCCTAATTCACTGGAGTTGTATCAAGGATTATGGAAATATGATCCGATACCACCCTAACCTTCCCAACACAAAAAGAACTAGGATATTTAACTGACCAATCCGTAGTAATAAGCAATCTATCCAATTTGACCACGATTGGCTACATTTGGAAATTGGACCAAGTATATAGGTAATTATTGGGAGATAAATCTATTAATAAATTATTCTCAATGAAATCAATAAAATTTATCATAGAAGAAGAAATACCAGACCTCGAACAATGTTAATGAGAATATATTATCAAATTGAAATCTCCACTTATGACCCAATTATTGTTAACCTTTTTACTAAGGATCTCCGGTTCTTCAAAGAAATCATGCTTAAGTCTAAAATCACAAGGTCCATAAACCCCTATGAGTTACCATTCAAAGCCATCGATACAATTTTTAAGTTTTATAGAAAAGCTATATGTGATAGGTAAAATGGTACATAATTTACAAATTTTATTATCCCAATCGAGAATACCTCCTAAAGCACCTTGAGAGGAAAGTTATGATCATTTATTAATTCTACCTTCCCTAGGGATCTAAGCAAACTAAGAGAGAAAGCTTCCTTCTTCGTTTCACTAAGTATAATAATATCACTTTTATTTGATCTAATTAGATATCGAAGAGTCCTTTTCTTCTTATTATTCACCAATCCTCTAATATTCCAAGCAACAATAATCATTAAACATAAGAAGACAAACAGAAAAAAGCAAAATTCTCAACCAAATTAGCATTATCATCAATATTAATACATGGTAAATCCTGATCACCTCTTACTAAGTTAAAAAACTTCTTTGTATTTTCCATGGTATTTAGATTAATACCAATATTATCACAAAAAGACTGAAATTAATCATAAAAGTCCCACATAAGAGAATCATTCAGTAAATTATTAAAATCCATGTCTTCATTTGAACATTCAGATGGTGCAATAAATGACTTTGTAGAGTCATCAACAGAAATATCATCTTACTGGGTAATAATTTTTGGTGAATAAATATAAATATTACCTAGAACATGTACAAGGGTTATTAGATGCGAGCTAGGCATCTCGCCACCAGTGGAACCCATTAACTTGAGTTAAGTTAGAAATAGGTAACGATAGTAAACGAAACCCCACACTAGGTATATTCACAACAATTGTTTGGTTTAAGAAGGGTATTAGCACAATTTTTATTAGAAGGAAGGTAAAGAAGGAAAAATACATCTTAAGGAAAGTATTAATGCAAATAACCCAATCTGCAAATATCCTACATATTAATTAGTTTACAATTTCTGATTCAAGCACGTGAGACACGTTTATTCTGATGCTTCCATTGTTCAATTTTCGACATGAATACGACGACTTGGAGAAAGAAAACGTTCCGAACTATTGTACGAACATGTAGAAATTATTGGGTTTAAATTAGCAAGACAAGATTAACCAATTCCAGACAATGTTTCATTGTCACAGTGGCTGGGAGAACTTTAAACTCGCCACAGGACTCAGGTTCGAATCCTGAGACATTCACCTTCTATCTATCTCAACCGTTAACAAAAAAAAAGATTAACCAATTCTAGGAATTATTGTTCAATTAAATGGCCCAAGTTGTGCGAGGGAAGGTCTTTACCATAACATTCAGTTGCTAGATTAGTTTGTATAATAAGGAGTTTTGTCTTCTGTTGCTAGATTAGTTTGTATAACATCTATATCGTAAGGAAAGTTACGTCAGAGGATTTCCTTTAGCTAGCTTCATTAAAAAAAAACATAATCTTTGTCAACTAACAAGAAACATGTCTCGAAAAGAATGTTTCAAAATTAATTTGATTAGTAAAGCAAAGTTAACTTAAGCTACCTTACGGTAGTGTAATTCCCTAATTGTACAAGAATCTTTAAAAAATCCAACAGATCCCAAGATTGTCACTCAGCTTCTCATATACCCCATGATGTGGTAGCATGACTTGACACTGAATAAGACTTTTCAATCTAAAGGCGGTTTTCCAAGTTTAAAACTAAAACAAATACTCTGCCATTCCAAATAAAACAAACAAAATAAAAACACGTTTAGAGTGCTAGTTTCTTATGAGTTAAATTTCAAACAGGCTACGTTTTTTCTTATGTATAAACGGGCATAGCTGCATTCTTCAGTAATAATAACGTGTAGTTAATCTTTACGGAAATTACAGTCATATACACGTATTTGAATACTAATTAGTATCTATTTTCAGGATCACACACATGAGACCCTTTCAATAGATTGTTTCCATCATTCATTTTCCAATAAAAGGAGCATATATCTTTAGGGCCCAAGTTGGAAACTAGTTAATCCACATGGTCAATATCGTGTATGATAGTGTCAAAAAACTTGGTAACTCACGGTAAAAGGGAACCAAAAAAAATGATCCACAAAACCAACATTTGTGAATAATATAAATAATAAAAGTACCTCCAATAAGGTATGTTATGGAAATCAAGCAAGAGCCTGCCTCTTATTCGATCATAGAAGATTAAATTCCTTGAAGTTAGATAATCTCCAACAATCAGACCTAAGGTCGTAAATGAACACTTCAAATAAGTCAAACATAACCTGACCAAGCATGAAATGGTTGATGGTTTGTGGAAGCATCCCAAACGAAAATAAGGCTCCCTGAGCAGACATCTCAGTTATGAGCTACAGCATCTTGTTGTGTTTCACTGCAGAAGCAAACAAGATATGAATTTTAGCCAATCAGCAAAGAGGTGGCGAGGACCAGATCATAGCATAGATCTGTAGTCCTTTAGTTATTGTATAAATCAATGAGGAAAATATGTTATGTTTTATGCTTATATATTGCATGATGGTTGCTTGTGCAATACCTTCAAATGCAAAGAAATGATAGTTGGATACTTCTAACAACTTTGTCTAGCAACTGAAATTGTGTAAAGAATGATAGAAAAAAAAGTAATGAGAAACACAAAACCAATCTAGGACCAAGTCATCAAACTCCAGGAATCACGTAATATTTTCCAAAGAACATACATATATATTATTACTGCCTAGGATACACAGGCAATAAGAAATGAGCCCTTGCAGTATCAGACACAAGTCAGACATGGCACGTGCACAACACAGGCTTTCACACATGTTGGACACAGCTGATTGCTTGCCATGTTTCTCTTTAATTGCCTTTCTTCTGGTTACACCAGCAAAACATCTTGCTCACTTCATTGATACGTCGGGAAAACTTTGTGATCATGTATTTGATAATTATTTATATTCCCAGTAAGACTGGTGTTATTTACATGGATATTTATATGCATAAAGAAAATAAGATTTGAGTAAAAATACTTTTGTTTGAATTCATAAAAAAAATGTTAATAAAAACAAGGAAAAATTACCTAATGGTGTTCTAAGATTTGAGTAAAATACCACTTTAATGTCCAAGGACTCAAAAGAATCATAATAACATCCCAAGGTTTACAATGTTAGACATACATAGGCTTCCGTCAGCATCCCGTCCATCACATGACTACATAATTCTTTATGACAATCTCTACAGTCAGTATCCAAACAGTGTCTAAGATTTCACGTGAAAAGCAATGTCTAACAGTAACAATAATAAACCTCTAATTAGTAACAGTAAAAAGCTTGGGACATCATTATTATACTCTTGAAACCTTAGAATCAAAATGGCATTTCACTCAAACCTTAGGACACCATTATTATACTTTTGAAACCTTGGACAGTAAAATGGTATTTTACTCTAACTTTTGGACACCATCAAGTAATTTTTCCTAAAAACAATTTCAGTTAAATTCAATGCTATGTTTCTAAATTGAGTATACTTTTTCAGATTTCCAGTAGTCTAGTTCTCAAGGCACCTCTAGTATGAAAAATAAAAAAAACAAATTCCCTTCTTATATCGATATTGTATTAAAACAATAAGGCCCTTCAAAAAAAAAGTCATGTGCTTTACAAATGTCATTCATGTTTGTAGCAACAAAATAATAAACCAAAAAAATCTTTGTTGTGTCCATGTCCCTTCATTTGTTTCTCCATATCCATATTGTTTTAGATCTTATGTTCATGGTTGTTAGGTTACTACAGTGTCATTGTCGTATCCTTACAAAATCATCAATACTGTTTGAGGTCATTGCAGTCAAAAGTGGTACAAAACAGAGAGATCCAAATTAAATTGAGATTATTAACAAAAAAATTAGACTGAGATTAATCAAGGCCCTTCAAGAAGTCTTATATATCAGTAATCACTGACATCCTTCTAAATTAGAGCAACAGCTTTAGACTTTAATGAAGAAAGTCTTAATACTGACATCAGAATACTGTGGAAACTAAAATGGATATGGAAGCTTAACTAGGTGTCAGCAAAACATATCAACATAAGCGAAGAAGTGGAAGATGGAGGTTCAATAATTTTTTAGAATGTTAAGTGGTGGGGGTCCTCTCTTGCAGCTACATTCCCCAAGTAGCATACGATCACCTCCTAGCCACACATTCACATTGAGGACCTTGTGGATGGATATGGAAGCAACAAAGACTTCCCTAGTTGGAGAAACCTCAAGGAGTTAGAGGTCAAAGAAGCCAGTGAATTGGCTACTCAAAACAGTGGTTGGCTGCCAAAGAAAGATGATGTGGTCTAGCTCAGAGCTAGGAGTGGCACATCCACACTTCACAGTTAAAGAAGGGTACAACATGTTCTATAAAAAAACTAGATAGCTCTGTTGCTAGAAAATGGTCTTTTTCCAGATCTTGTTGGTAAACAAATTCACCTCTCAAGGTGCCTTTGTGTGGCTTGTGTGAGCATGTCATAAAAGATTGTAACAATGCTAACATGAGAAATGAACTCCCTGTAGCCTGCCACTTGTGGTCTATGTGGAGAGGATGAGGATTGTAAGTACCTTATGTAACAGTGCAAGTTTCATACAATCTGGACTGATGTGAAAGGCTTATCTTAGAAAAGAAAAATAAGTAATTTTTTCTCATTGGACTTACAAGCATTCTGCACAAAGTTGGATTAAAAAGCACATGGATTGCAATGTCAGGACAAGCACATGGTTTGACACTGTGCTTTGGGCTATATGGATGGAAAGGAGCAAACTTTTGTTTAGCAATAAATTAGACTATGTTGATATCACTGTGGTCAGGACAAGCTTCCAATATAATTACTGAAACTTTTAGTCTCCTTTGATAATTTTTCTTCCCTTTTGTTCATTTTATTCTATTTATTTAGCACCTAAGACAAGTTTCTAAACCATTTACCAATATAGCAAACAATTCAACTTCGGCATGGGTACGACTACAAATAGATTCAACATTGAATTCAAAATTTACAATATGAATAGACCCAATCAAAGTTGAGTTTATTACTTGAGTCTGCAACCTATGCTTTTAGACCATGTGATTTCAAGAAACTAGACAATGTGTTTATATTAGACCATTAGGTCTATGTTAATTTCATTTTGGGTTTCAAAGTTTCAACACACATATTTGGTATTATATTATGCAGCATGTGCCACTGAATATAAGGCTAGATGTTTGGATTATCATAGTGCATGCATAGTGTTATAAATGCCATAGTGCAATACAATTGTCATAAGTACATTGAGAGATTTAAAAATCAAAAGTATGGCTGAGTTTGAGTAGGTTTATACCCCAAGATAATGATGGTAAGAGTCAAGCTGAAATTCCTTTGATTTGGGAGTAAGGAAACATATAGACCAATGTGAGATCAAATCCAAATTTATATTATATATACGTTAAGAATCATTTAGACCACCCAAAACTAGCAGGCTATTTGAATGGATTACAAAATTTTTGAAGTTCAGTAAAGCCTGTTTACAGGGTACATGTCTCTCTGTGAAGGCTTCAAGTTGGTGTATGGGATATGTTAGTCTGAAAGAGTGCCAGAATCAGTTTAGGCAGCTCCTTATTTGTTAAAGTGAAGAACTAGTTCCATCCGCTAATTTTAACCTTAACAGACAGTTGTTTACTGTTCCATAGAAGTATTGATATGGTAGTTGTCTAGTAGACGAGATATGTTATACAAAATTTCACGATTCACATGACCTGAGGGCATACTGGCATACCGAGAAAGTAGGACCACCATTTATAGCACCCTCTTTCTTTCCAGCCTGATCCGTAGAACGGTAACCTTTGGTCTCGCCCTAGCGATATGAAGCAAAACATGATCCAAAACTTCAAGCCAATGCTTAAAAAAATCAAAATCAGGTAAAAAAGGATATTAAAATGTCGAAATTTAGCACATTACCTCCATCTGAACAAAGGAAACGATGGCATCGACAAATAACAATCCGATGAAGAACGAAAAAGTTAAATTAGTCATCTCAATCGTATCAGAACGCATATTACAAGTAAATGCAACTTCACAACAACATCAAATTTAACAAGTAATCAAGATAGCAAACCTCTCTGTAAAGCTGCAGGTACATCGTGAGAGGCTCGACGTAGTCCTCGAACCCCAGCGTCCCCATCGCCCACAATAAATCATCACCATTGATCGTCTTCCTCTTCTCTCTCTGACACTTATCACTCGCCCTTCATCACCACCACCACAGCAAAACCCACACATTTCAACAACACATCATCAAAAAAGAAGTAACACAAAACAACACAAAAAACAGCGAATCTCACGGACTCGCTGGTGACGAAGCTGATGAACTCCGAGACGCACTCCTGCACGGTCTCCTTGGCGTCCTTGGCAATCTTCCCGTTCTCCGGAATCGCCTTCCTCATTATCCTCCCAATGTTGGCGACGGGGAGGAACCGGTCCTGCTCCCGCCCGCCACCGCCTCCCGACGGCCCCCCGTGGTCGCCGCCAGAGTCCGGCGTGCTGACTTCCGCCATGGAAACCTGGGAAACCACAAAAAACACTGATCCATTGGAGAAAAAGATTCCAACTTTGGGGCGCGTACAAGGATCGAAAAAGAGGAATTTATGCGCACCGCTGGATTGGATTTGGAGATGGACGAGGACGAGATTCTGGGGGAGATCAGGAACGGGGGCGGGATCGGATCCGTGCCGTTGGTTTCTTCTGCAACTAGTCTCTGGTAGCCTTCATTTTTTAAAATCTTTTTTGTGCTTCTGATTTGGTGAACAGTGAAAGGTATGTGCCCCAAGCTATGTTATACCCTGTTGGAAAGCAAAAGGTACAGAGGAGAAGTGATTTTCTCCGTGTGATAAATGATAATGTAATTTTGGATTATGAGATACTTTATTTAGGAAAAAAAGGATTTTTTTTAGTAAATAACTAAAATTTCTCCCTACCTGATAGTTGGGAGAGTTTTGGAAAAGAAAGATCTAATTCCAAATAACAGAGTCGAGAGCATCCACAAATCTTTGAGAATAAAATAGCAGCAAGTTGGTAGAACGTTGGAAGAGAAAGGATGAAAGAGCCAAGACATTCAATATATCTTCGAGAAAACACAATGTATACGTATGAGTTGCACGTCATTGTCAAAACATAAGCTAAAACAACTTGTTTTGCTCCTAGCATCTGTTCAAAAGCATTTGGAAAGTAGTTCGATGTGAACTAAGGAAGCAACACATTGTTACTCAATAAAGTTAAGAAGACCACAGACATTACAGAAAATAAGAAAATTTCTCACTTGATCAATGGAAATGGATTAAGATGGAGGAATTATGAAAAATAGTTGTCTCTTCTATAAATTGAATTTGATTCTAGTTAAGATATAATATAGTGAAACAAATTCTAAAAATCTTGTATTCCCAGAATCCTAATCAACTAATAAAATTTACAATGTAAAACAAGATCAAGTCATCAAGTGATATCAAAGTTCACGAATGTATCTTTTCCAAACTTCCTCCTTAGCCATTGTTGTGTAGCCAAGCTCATGGCCTTCCACTATCGCGATCTAACCTCCTTTCTTTTCTAGCCTCGAGATATGCCTCCGCCACACCTTACTTTCGATGCCCCCTTTCTTCTCGACTGTCAATCTAGGCTCCTTCTCTGCATCCCACCAGATCCACGAGCTCCCTCTAGCCTTGCACCACAGCATCGCGACAACTCACCTCCAACTCCAGCCTAGCTCTCCGTGATTTGGGCTCCCACTGTCGAATCTGCCTAATCCTTTGACATCCTGCTTCTCCTACCGCTTCATCTCAAGTTCTAGTTAGCAATCCTTACCTTCGATTCACTCCCCTCGTGCATTCTGCCTTTCCATGTTTTTATTTCTCATACGGCTACTATTAGTTAATTATAAATTTTCATATATCTTGATTCCTGGTTATCAAATATTTTGATGCAATACTTGATTTAGTTGATTAAATACAGAGATTAAATATTTGATCAAACCCATTTAGTTTTTTTTGTTTTGTTTTCATTGTATTATTTAATCTCAGTCTTACTACATAATTTTATTTTCATTCTTTACTGTTACAACTTTATTTGCCTGAATCTCTTGATTAAGAATAGGAGATGCATGTTAGTTATTTAGAGCACAAGATTATACATATGTTTAATTGTGCTTTATATTAAGACACACATCTATTTTACATTAGTTTTGTTCTTATTGTTAGTTAATCATAGTTATTATTCTCAGTCTAGTTTTATTGATTTAAAAAAAACTTGTTACATGTTTATTATTGCATATTTATATTCTATTTTCATTTCAATGATTATTGAATATTGTTTATCGTTTGATTTATTACATATGTTTTATTCCATTTGATATTAATTGTTGTTTCATGTTAGTTTTGTTCTCATTAGTTGATTACTACATTATTTGATTAAAAAAATAGAAATTAGATATTTAATTAAAATTCAGTTTTTTATTCTTATTGTTAATTTATCATTACATCATGTAAGTTAATATTTGTTTTATCCTAGTTATACATAATTTCTAACACATTTATGTATAGATTTAATCAATCTAGTTAAATATTGTTTAAGATAAAATTAGAAAATTATTTTCTCTAGATTTACTCAAATAGCTGCTAACAAATTGATCATCACTGAGTTGACAAAGATTGAGAAATTGATTGGAGTAAATTATGAAATGTGGCACCAGAAAATAAAATATGCCTTAATCTATGATAATCTAAAATATGTTATTGAATCCAATCTTTCGGAACTTAACAATAATGCCTCTGAGGTGGAAATCAGGAAACGGAAGAAATGGTAAATTGATGACAAAAGGGTGAGGAGCCTCATGTTTATGTTCATAGAAGATAGTCTCATATAAGTTTGTAAAACTTACAATACTTTACAAAAATTGTGGAATGCTTTGAAGAAGAAGTATGATAAAACTACCGAAATAAATAGTCAACTCCTCCTTTAGAAATATTACTTTTGCAAAATGTAAGAGAGACAAATTATCATGGAACACGTGAACAACATGTTTGTCATGGCAAAAGATTTATCTATTGTTAGAACTCCTATTCTAAAAAACTATAAATTGTAATTGTACTTAATAGTTGCCAAATAGTTTTAATATGGTGACCATAGCAATGAGATTTATCTCATTCCTTCAACTTTCAAAATTGCCAACAAGGTTAAGAGTTAAGCAAGAGATCATGATTAGCTGTTGAAAAGAAGAGATAAATCTGAAAGAAGCTAATATTGTGTATCAGAAGTCGATGAAAGACAAAGACCAAAACATAAGGACTAGACTGAGTAGGATGCAGTTCAAAAACCAATTATAGTCAAATAAGCTACAGGGGTCTTACCATCTGTGTGGTCGTTTTGGCAATTATAAAGTAAATTGTCCAAACAAGGATGGAAATAAAGGTAAGACACCGAAACAGAAAAGTAACAAGAGAGTCTTCATTAACATAGTAGAATGCAATAATGCCATTGTGTTAAGTTCAAATGATTGGTAAATAGATTTTGATGCTACTTGTCACATTACGAAAATAAAGAAAGGACTAGAATCCTTCAAGGAATTGAAAGTTGATGAGCAACGCATATACATGGAAAACAATACATATCTGGATGTGGAAGGCATTGGCTCTTATTGCTTCGATCTGAAAGACAGCATCATGATTTTAAAGTATGACTTATATGCATCTGAGATAAGGCGCGATCTCATTTCTATATTTGTACTTGTAAAGAATGGCTTAAAAGTTTGCTTTTATAATAAGCGTGTATCTATTGGAAAAGATAAGAAAATACTTGTCATGGGAGTGTTTGTTTCAGATCAAGATTTATCTTGTATTTCTATAATAAACAATGAAATAAATAATATTGATAGCATTTTTTATTATTCTTTGTGTTTATTGTCTAATTGTGATCTATGACATACTAGATTAGTTTATCTTGAAAAATCTAAAATGAAACAAATGGTAAAAATGGACCTTCTCCTAAATGTTAATAAGGTGGAATTAACTTCATGTCAACATTGCTTATTGGAAAAATAACTAAAAAATCATTTAATATTAGACATAGGGAAAATTAATTATTAGTCTTGATACATTCAGATGTATGTGATTCACTTAATGTAAAAACATACAATAATAAGTAATATTTTGTAACATTCATAGATGATTATTCTAGATATACATATGTTTACTTAATCTCACATAAACAGAAGTGTTAAGTTGCTTTAGGAAATATAAAGTAGAAGTGGAAAAACAACTAGGAAAAAACATTAAAATGTTAATATCTGATAGAGGTAGGGAATACAATTCAAAGGAATTTAAATCATATTGTCAACAGCATGAAATAAAGAGGCATATTACTATGTTATATATGTCACAACAAAATATTGTAGCGGAACAGAAAACAAGACTCTAATGAATTCTGTCAGATGCATGCTATCGCATTCATGTCTTTCAAATGAATTTTGAGGAGAGACATTACTCACTACAAATTACACTTTAAATAGAATATTCACCAAATTTGTCGAAGGGACTCCTTATGAGTTGTGGAATGGAAGAAAATTTAATATCAATCATCTAAGGAAATGGAGATTAATAACCCATGTACTCATTCCATGTCAATTCAGGAACAAATTAGATTTTAGAACATTAAAATGCAGATTTATAAGACATTGTGATAAATCATCAGGATATAGATTTTTCCATAAGGTAAAAGGGATTATTGAATATAGAGATGTTACATTTTTAAAAAATCTAGAGGAAGAAGAGCATACTTAAAATAAAGATGAACCATTATCTGTAATTGGAGATGATTACTTTAATAGTATTCAAAGAAATCATCCAAAAAATGAGGATCAACCAAATATAGAAAATACAAATGAACTCTATAGAAGTAGTGGAAAATGACCAAAATGATTAGTATGTCCAACCAAATATGAAAAATATTGATGAGTATGTAAATGACCAATGTGATGCTCTTAGAAATAAAAGAATGATAATTCAGCCTTCATGGAAGAATGATTATCATTTGCATTCCTGTAAACTATCATGTTTCTTGACAGATATAAATCAAGAAAATCACATGGAACTCAATACATATAATGATGTGATTAAATCACATGAGAAAGATTTATGGCTTAAAACCATGAATGATGAAATTGATTTCATGAAAATGAATAATGTTTGGGATTTGTGTGATTTATTTGAAGAAAGAAAGACTGTAGGATGCAAATGAGTATTCAAGAAGAAGCTAAGGGTAAATGGGTCAATTAACAAGTTCAATGCTTGATTGGTAGCTAAAGGTTATATACAGAAGGAAAGAATTGACTTCCAGGAAACGTATTCTCCAGTAGTAAAGTTTGTATCTATTAGAGTTATATTATCAATTGTAGCACACTTATATTTGGAATTATATCAAATAGATGTTAAGCCTGCATTTTTTAATGGAGAATTATAGGAAGATATAAATATGTGTCAACTTAAGTGTTTTCAGGTAGAAGGATATCAGAAAAAAGTGTGTAAATTGAATAAATCAATATATGGATTAAAGTAATCTTCTAGACAATGGTATTTTAAATTTCACAATGTGATTGTCTAAATGGGATTTATTTCAAATAGATTGGATAATTGTGTGTATATCATGAAAAGTGGGAGTAGTTTTATAATAACATTTTTATATGTAAACGATATTTTGCTTGTCACAAATGATATAGAATTGTTGAATAAAGTAAAAATTGAACTTAGTAAGAAATTTGAGATGAAGGGCATGGAAGATGTATCTTATATCCTTGGAATATAAATCCTTAGAGATTAAAAGTCTAGAATGTTAAGTATAAATTAGGATAAATATTTACACTCAGTACTTAAAAAGTTTGGAATGCAAAATTATGCCCCTGCACCTACATTAGAAGTGTATGGAAAAAGATTGAATAAAAGTTAATGTCTTGAAAAGGGACAGAAACCTATGAAAATGTCATATGCACAAGCAGTGAGAAGTTTAATGTATATTATATTGTGCACTAGACTGGATTTAACATATTTAGAGAATTTAGTTAATAGATATCAAAGTAATCCTGGACAATTACAATGAGAAGTTGTTAAGAGGATTATAAAGTATATCAAAGACATATTACAACACAATTAGTATACTAAGCGAAAATGTTGGAAGTATTATGTTATTCAGATGTAGACTTTGGAGGTGATAAAAATGATGGAAAGTTTACATATTGACACTCGTTCATTGTTGGTGGTGGTGCTGTCTCATAGGGAAGTAAGAAAACAAGGTTGTGTTGCTAGATATACATAGGAAGCTGAATACATTGCATGTAATAAAACTACCACACATGCTGTTTGGATTAAAAGATTTTTGAACGACTTAGATCTTAATTTGATAGATGGACCAATCGGAATATATAGTGATAATTAAGCGGTAATTGGTCTTATAAATAGTGTGCTAATAATTTAAGAGGAAAGCACATTGAGATACACTATTACTACATTTGTGATATTAAATAGAAAGTAGAAATAGAGGTGAGTTATATTCTCATATCTGATATGATTACTGATCTAATGATAAAAAAGATTCTAATAGAGAAATTTGTCAAGCATGTAGGTTTTATAGGATTAAGGAACATTTTCATGGATAATGGAGATGGAACACATTTTCACGAATAGTAGGAGTGAAAATTTTACAAAACTCATACATCCTATGAATAGTCGGAGTATGTAGGAATTTATAACTTGGTCTTCATAATCAAGTGAGAGATGTTAGTAAATGTGGTCAAGAAGACTACAAACGTTACAGAAGGGAGAAAATAACGTTTGTAGTCTTCTTGACCACATTTACTAACATCTCCCACTTTCTCCCTTGATCAATGAAGGTGGATTAAGGCAGAGGAATTATGAGAAATAAATGTCTTTTCTATAAATTAGATTTAACTCTAATTGGAAAATAATACAATGAAACAAATCCTAAAAATCTCATATTCCTGGAATCTTAATCAACTAGTAAAATCCTTGTAAAATCTACAATGTAAAATAAGATCAAGCCTTCACACATGAGGTATTTTTGCTTGAGTTTTGTGTTAACAATGCTTCGCAACAACAATCTGATTTGTAATTATTAAGCTACAAGTAACATAAATAATTAAACAATAGAACTCCTGTTGAAACTTAATTTAGCTAATCATCACTGACGAAAAAGGCTTTGCAAGATGAGTTTTATGTGAAAGAAACTTTTAACGACGAGTTGGACCATTGAATACTATTATCTCAAGTTTTAGATATATTTTAAGAAAAATAACAAGAAATGAATATTTCATCCTCAACATACATACTTTCTAAATTTCAAAAAAAACATACATACTTTCTCGACACCATTAATGTTTATTGAAATGATAGTTACTTGTTGACATTAAAACTTGAATCTTAGTAGGCATTATGAAACTACAATATCCTAGACAACTCAGCTATTTGAGTTGGTTTAGACACCACTAAAGTTGATAGACATAACAAAATAGTTAGTGTCGATCTATAGGTCTTTAGCATTTCCAAAACAAACTTCTATTATCCTAATTCGTAGAAACTAACAAAAACTAATTAATTGTATCAGATTATTGTTTTTGGAATTTTAGTTGTAAAGTACAATTTTATACACTTATGATAGTTTAATATTGAATTGAGTTCTTTGACATAATATTGTGATAATCTTACAAAAACTACTTATATTTGCCACTAAGTAAACTCTTCAACAAAAGTTTAATGATGAAACCTATACACGTAGGTTAAGTTGCCACTACTGAGAAAATTATGTGAAACGTGAGAAAAGATAAGGAGAATAAAAAAAGGAAAAAATTTAAAAAATAAAATTTAAAAACATAATATTATAATAACAATTTGACCATAAAATATATATCAAAAATTATAGTGTATTATAAAATATTCGAGCAAAGAAGCTTCGATCTTAAACCTCATGATGATAAAAAGATAATAATAATTGAGATGTATAGGACAATGAAAAGAGTGCATGGAAAATTAATTTTTATAATAGAAATATGTCATTGTCTTTGTTCTCAAAGCATAACAGTCTCCTTATTAATATTGTAATTCTATTTTATTTGATTTATTGATATATAAAAGTTAAAAGACATCCACCATT
>JAMKQA010039951.1:0-15414 GCA_024699735.1 Posidonia australis | reverse complement strand
CTCCATCCATGTATCATCCTCAAAAGGTAAAGGAAAGCAAGTTGGTTCCCGAAGAAAGTGATATGTAATATATTATTTTACCTTGTATTATATTTATCCACTTGTATTAAAATATTTCAGTGTTGTATTAGCTACTTTTTTGTAAAAACTTTGAATGTGTAAAATCTTATGATGTATAATCGAATGAAATTTTTTTTTTTATGAAATCTGTATATGTATACAAATAATGTACTTGTGAATGTATTTGAATGTCATTTTAGTAGGTATTTGAATGTTAATTCTATAATGTATTGTTTTATTTTTTTTAAAACTGCCCAGTATTAACGATGACATAGCGATGACATTTCCTCACAAACATAATGATATTTAGCGAACACGTAGTGAGCAATTTGCGAGGAAATGTCCTCGCTAAAACTGGAACGACAATACAATCTCATTATATTTAGCGAGCATTTACCGAGGAGTTACGAAGATATGGTAAGGACATTACGAGGAAATATTTCCTCGTAATTTCCTCGCTAAATTTACACGAGCACATTGCGAGGACATATCCTCGCAGTATTGATTTAACCAGTTACATAACTACGAGGATAATTATTCCTCGCAAAGTCCTCGTTAAACTATCTAACGATGACTTAGCGAGGACTTTGCTAAATGTCGATTTTCTTGTAGTGTTATGATGTCATTCTTAAGCATATTAATTCTGAAATTTATTATTCTTTATATTTGTTCAACACAATAAAGTTTTCCCTCTTATCACCTTTATTTTACCTCTATTTCTTAATAAAATTTTCTTTTTGACTACTTGGAAAAAAGGAAGAGAATATAGTCAGTACTTTGGTATATATAGGAACAATTTACCAACCGATTGATGCTTTATGTTAATTTTGTTAGACTTTTCTTTCCTTCATGGAGTTTGTTTATTTTGTTTGATAGATTCCATTTTTTAGAGTTGTGTAATTTACATTGAATTATAATATGTATATGTGTTTGTCAATGATCTATTTATTAACAGGATATGGACAATGATACAGATTGGTTTGCACATGATATGGAATACTATGCACAAGTAGAAGAAAATGAACTGTGTAGTGATGGAAATGAACCATGTAGTGCTATATTGAGGTGGAAAGTTCTGATGTACATAAAGACACATTAAAACCTTATGTTGGAATGGAATTTGTGTCTGAGGAAGATGCTTATAAGCATTATAATGCAAATGGAAGATTAGTGTGATTCTCTATTAGAAAAGGTTCCTATTATCTATCCAGAAAAACTATTTGTGTTACTTTTAGAATCATGGTTTGTTCAAAGCAGGGAGAAAATGATTTGAATGATAAAAGGAGAAATATAGAGAATGTAGGAAGACGTCGAGACACTCGTCCCAATTGTAAGGTAGAAATTTTTATTACTGTAAATAAGGAAGATATTTGAGTTGTGAAACGATTTGTTGGGGAACACAATCACTTGTTAGCAACATCGTCTAAGACACCAAAATTGAGGTCACGTCACAAATTAGCTTCGCATTCTAAAGAGTTTATTACCACTACTCATGATTGTGGAGTAGGGCCATCAAAGATTGCCAAACTTCTAAAAGCTTCTGGTGAACCTTTTGTTAGTGCACAAGATTGCATTGATTACTTAAGAGTTAAACATAAAAATAACATGAGTAGTGAATGCATGGAAGTTGTCAAGGTTTTTCTTCATAAGAAGTGCATTGATGATGGTTGCCTTTTTGAGTGTGAACTTGATGAATCACATACTACAAGAAGTGTCTTTTGGGCAGATGATAGATCTAGATCAAATTATATAAACTTTGGTGATGTACTTGTATTTCATGTCACCTATAGAACAAATAATTTTTCTATGCCTTTTACTCCTTTTACTGGAGTAAACCATCATAGACAATTAACATTATTTGAGTGTGCTTTGCTTGCTGATGAGATAGAAGAGACATTTGTTTGGTTGTTCATGACATGGTTAACTTGCGTATATGGAAAGAAACCTGTGGCAATCATCACTGATCAAGATGCAACAATTTGTAATGCAATTGCAAAAGTCTTCTCAGGTAGCAAACATCGCTATTTTTCTTGGCATTTTGGAAAAAATATTGTCCAACATTTAAGAGAGTTGAGGTGTAACAACAAGAAGTTTAAGGAAGAATACGATGCATGGGTTTATGGTTGTGAGAGTTCTGAGGAATTTGAGAGCACATGGTTGAAATTAAAAATCAAATACCAAATAGAAAATAATAGTTGGCTCACGAAAATGTTTGAGAAAAGACAATATTAGGTTCCATTGTACTTGAAGGATACATTTTTTTAGTGGAATGACTTCAAGTCAAAGATTAGAAAGTACAAATTCTTTTTTGATAGATTTCTCCATGCACAAACGCCATTGTCTAAATTTATTCATTAATATGATAGAGCTTTGATTGCTCGTCGTGGAGTAGAAGAGAACGAAGACTTTAAAAACTTAAACAGTAGGACTGTTTTATTTTCTGAACATCCTATGGAGGTACAAATTAGAGATCTTTATACATAAACAAATTTCTTATTGTTTCAAAAAGAATTCAAAAGAAAAGGTTGTTGCATGTCAAAGAAAATAGCAAAAGTTGGTGATGTGGTGACATATTAGTCCAAAAACAAGACCTTGATGGGAAAGAATACCATGTTCACTTAAGTAAAACAATTAATGTTTGCGATGATCAAGTTATAACTTCTTGTACTTGCAAAAAGTTTAAATCTGATGGGATATTGTGTAAACATATTATACATATTTTCAGAAAAAAAGGTTTGTCAAAGATTCCGGATAACTACATTCTTCAGTGATGAACTATTAATGTTAGATATGGAGTTATGTCTATGTTGCCAAAGGTCACAAATGAAAGGGAGATAAAGGATGCTTTAACTCCATTAATGGCATGGAATCTCAGAGCATCTCCACATAAATTACTAACATTATGATCAAAAAGTATCAAACATTATGAAGGTACAATGACACATTTTAAAGAGATATTACAAAATCTGAATGATCTACAAATTGGAGAGAGCATGGAGACATCAACACCCACGTCATTCCAAATTTAGTCACAACTTCAAGTCAAATATCTGAATTTGTCATACGAGATCCACCTCGTGTCAAGAGTAAAGGAAGACCAAAACAATCACAAAGGTTGAAATCAAGTGTAGAAATTACTCTAAAGAGTCCAAAGAAAAGAACATGCAAAAGTTGTAATGGAAAAAGACACTATGCTACAACTTGTCCATTAAATAGGATAACCATAAATTTATTTTCATATACTTTGAATTTCATCTAAAAAATTTCTTCTTCTTCTTTTTCTCGGACAGAACAACTCAAAGCAATCTACATAATCAAGAGGAGACTCTTACAACTGAACTATGATGTATTTTTGTTGGTATAAACTTTGATGTACCACCTTTTGATGTTAGGTTTAATTTCCTTATTTACATATGTTCATCATTTAAAATGATTATTTTAGGATTTAATCAGTTGATTTTTATGATCATTTATATTTGATCAAAACTTCCGGAGATCAAAACTTTGTCAATGATTCTTGAAAGAAGGAAGAGAAGTTTGAAGAAAAGATAACCATGCAATTGAAAAGATTATCTATGCTTTCATTCTCATTTTGTTTACATCATGAATTGTTTCTCATGTTTTGTTGCATATGGCAAATGGCACATTCTTAAGCTAAACTTGTTTGAGATTTTGAGATTCATGTACATAATTACTTCAGCTATAATATTATCACCAATTTTTCATTGTCAGAACATCCAATGCATATGGCCAAGCAGCATCTAATTTAGTGAGATGTTGTTTTAATGCTTTGATTCATGAACTATGTGAAATTAGGCTACATTCTAAAGCAACAGTGTTGTTGAAAGAAATGACTGCTAATTCTATTGCTTCAGCCTTTATGACATGGGATGCACTTTTGAATGTGACAGCAGGTTGCCTTACACCATCAACAGATATGGATGACATTCTGAAGTAATTGTCTTATTAGGTCAGGAAATCCAGTAGCTTCGTTACTATTTGCATTTGTTGAAATAAACTTTCTGAAAGAAAAAGATCGTTGAGAGAAATGACTGCTCATTCTATTGCTGCAGAGGCTAGGACATGGGATGCACTTCTGAATGTTACATCAGGTTGCTTTACATCACCAACAGATATGGAGGATATTTTGACTTGTGAAGAATTATCCGAGTAGATGCGGAAATCCTGTAACTTCATTTGCATTTCTAGAAATGAACTTTGTGAAAAAAAAATTATTGCTGAAAAAGATGGTTAATGAAGGCTACTGAAGAGTTCAATCTTACCTTAGCTGACATCTAAATTATTGTGATCAGATGCTTATAAATTAGGATAACTTTTATAATATAGGCCTAAGGTCTGAAATCTTTATCAACTACCGTCATTTAGATGGGAAAAAACCTTGGAGATCATGATCTACTGTTAAATTGCAATAGGTAATAATAATGAAAAATTTTCGAACTTTGTCTTCATCAACTTTTCTAACAATCTACTCAAATGTCTTTGGCTATTTGGAGTGTTCCAAGACTCACATCAGTGTTTTCCTTGTGCAGTCCTTATCCTTTCCATATCCCTACACACTGTATGGTCACTTTGAAGAGGGGGTTCCTCCACCTGCAAAAAAAAAAAAAAAAAAAAATCCTACAGGAAAATTCCCAGTACACACTACAGGTACCATTCTCTGTATAATTATTAACGGTTATTTCTTACCATAGATTGATACACGTTTTTGTTAGGCACATTAGGAACGTTATTGGCATCTAAGATCTGGTCGTGTCAAGTACGGACGTTAGTCACCTTGATCCCGTGATTAATGGCCACTGCTATTTGGAAGTCGACGGTTCCCCATGACTAGGGTTCGAGATCTCCGCCTGGTTTCTCTTCTGAGTTGGAAGGAAAATCTCGGAAGTCTGTTTCTTCCCGTACTAATTGCTACTTCATCTAGTGTGTTCGCGTTCGATTCTTCCGTTACCCTCTCCTTCGTCGGCAATGTGGCAAATTTTGAAGCTTCCATGCGAAGCTTGAGATTGGGAGGTCGTCGCTTGAACTGCCTCACGCGTGCGTTCGAATAGAAGGTCTTGAGGACCTCGGTGAGTTTTCGGGTGCTCGGATTTCGTTTTCGTGCAATGTAGGTGACGTTTTCCTGCTCTTTGGCGTAAACTTTGGATCTTTGTGTTTCATGCATCCAGGTTTTGTAGATTGGGAGGTACGGAACTGCTTGTTCAAGAGTTTGAGGTCTTTTACTGTGTAAAGGAGTGATCTTTTTCTGATCTGTCTCGAGGATTGTGAGTTTTCTATCTGATCGTGACCTGAGATTATACATTTGTTTGGAGAAGCTACGTGCTGAACCAATGGTTTTCCTTCAAGGAGAAGAGTTGACGTTTTGCAGGGAACAATGACGTCTATTTCACCGAAAGGCGCGTCTGGAGTGATGGCAATTCCGAGATCTGCCTCCTCTGTATTCTTGTTTATCACAGGGTTGGTCGTGTTCCTTGTTGTGGCATCACGAGTTCTTGTAGACTCTCCCATTAGCTCGACATTTTACGCGCATCTTCTTTCCACTGACAGTTCCAGAGAATTGATGGCCCCCACATTCAATTCTATTGCTGTCGAGTCTTTTTCTGAAAATGCAAGGCCTCCTTGCAATGGTACCCAAGATACGGAGCCTACTTTGGGGAGTAACGAACAAAATCTTGCAGGGCCAGTGTTTACGCATGATGTGGCCGAAACATCTAAGATTACTGAAAGCCATATTTCTGAAAACTGCACAGAGGGCTTGCAGATGTCTATGCCAACTTTTCCAGGTTTCTTCAATGATTCTTTGTCGGTCAAATCGGCAGTACCAGACTTCTCGAATTCAACGAATATCACTGCACCTCTCCCTACCAACTTCTCTGCTGACTCCGAGACAGTTGATTCTGGTAGTTTATTTCCAACATGTTTACGTGTAATTGTCAAATACATTCTTCAGAGGTATTTAGATGTTTGTCATTTCCAATTTGTCTGTTGACCTAGGAACCTATGACTCTTATTAGAACTGGTGAAACTTATCAACTTGTATACTTGTGACTTTAGAGATTTTATTGAAATTTAGAATTAAGTGCTCCCTGCAATCTTTTTCCATAGGGCATTATTAAAATTTGAAATGTCTATCAAGGTTAAGGAGTTGCAATTTTACTACTAAATTAAGGAATCACAAGTTGGTGTGGTGTTATTTAGACAAGTGTGAAGATTTTCATGTGCATTGATAGAATTTCTCCAGTGATTGTTGTTTATAGATATTGTTGCACTAAGAATTGACCAAAAGACAGTCTAGCATTGGACTTATCTTATTTATAGATATTGGACTTATCTTATTTATTCCAACACTAAAACCTCTGCACTACTTCTCATTCTTGATATGACTTCCCAAAATTCTTCTTGGGTTGCTCAAGTATGGTTACAAAAGTGAGGTCGAGTTACTTCTGAAAAGAAAACAGGCACACAATTTTGAACTATTCCTAATGATTTTATAACTAAGTATGCAATATATGTAATTTAATGCATGAGAATATAGCGTTGCCAGTAATTTTATCTTCTATTTTTCATTAAAAATGGTTATGATTTCTGAAAATACTTGAGTTGTATACCAAAGTGCTTGGCTTTGAGTTTCAAAATTATGGAATTATATGAGGCATTTTTTTTTGTTCCTACTTCTATGTGATTTGACTTGTTGACCAAGTTATTGTTTTCAAATTCAGGAAGATGTGATCTCTATCATGGAAAATGGGTTTACGATCCTTCTGGACCGCTGTACACAAACAACACTTGCCCTATCATAACGCAGATGCAGAATTGCCAGGGTAATGGAAGACCACATAGAGGTTATGAAAACTGGAGATGGAAACCTGATCAATGTGTTCTACCTCGTTTTAACCCAAGAAAATTCCTGGAGCTGATGAGGGGGAAGACTTTGGCATTTATTGGTGATTCAGTTGCTCGAAATCAAATGGAGTCCATGATCTGTATTCTCTGGCAGGTGAAATTGCTTAACTTTGTCTTTTTATTTCATTGCCTATAAATCTCAGTTTTTCAAAGACAGCACAAAGTCAAAAGATCACACAACCTCAGATAGAGATCGTGAAATGTTGCTGAAGGTGTAAACAAACTTATCAGAGATGCAAAGAGAATGACATTTGTGTTGTTCAGACTTCAGAATATGAGACCAGTTGCATGTTCAGAATAGTACTTGCTCATGCCATCAAATATAATTTTTACTAATGAAGTTTCTTGACCATATGTAATTGACATTTTAACCCTCCTCTTCCTAATCTGTTACTACTACCACCTCTTGCTTCCTGTGCTTTCCATCTACTAACCGGTATTGGTGGCCCTTTCTACTACAACCTCAGCGATTGCAGCAGTCTAATGTACAGGAGTCAGCTATAGAGTATGAGATTATTATAACTATTAGGTTCACTGGGATTCTACTAACTGGTAATGGTTCACCTTGTATTGTTGGTAGTCATGCGTTTCATTGTGTGACACCCTTTTTTTGCTATGGGAGCATCATATGCTGGTTGAGGAAAATACTATGATGAGAACCATTATACTGGTGGTTGTTAAATTTAATAAATGTAAATATATTATTTTGGAATATGTTTTGTTTTCCTCATGGCAACGAATATGATTTTCAATAGTGAAACTACTTTATTCCAATGTAAATGTAAATATACATTATATTTTGGATAATGTTCTGTTTTCTTTAACTTCCATGTAACAAAGTTGATCTTGACTTTTAGGTCGAAGTTCCCAAGAACCGAGGCAACCGGCATATGCAAAGATGGTTCTTCAGGTCCACCAACACTATGATTGTTCGGATATGGTCCTCATGGCTTGTCCACCAGACTTCTGAGCCTACTGAATTTGCCCCTGAAGGGGTGGTCAAGCTTCATCTTGACACCCCAGATGAGAACTTAATGGAGTTATTACCAAACTTTGATGTGGTGATCCTTTCCTCTGGCCATTGGTTCGCCAAGCAATCTGCCTATCTCCTGAACAACAAGGTTGTCGGGGGGCAGCTCTGGTGGCCTGATAAAAGCCGCAAGATGGACACTAACAATGTTGAAGCTTTTGGGATCTCTGTTGAGACAATCCTTTCTGCCATTGTTAGTTATCCTAATTACACTGGTTTGGTCATAGTTCGCTCATTTTCTCCAGACCATTATGAGGGTGGGGCTTGGAACACAGGTGGATCGTGCACTGGTAAAATTGCCCCTGCAACTGAGCTTGTAAGGAATGACTTCACTGATGTGATGCATGAGAAACAGGTAGAAGGCTTTAAACGGGCACTTGACAAGCCAAGAACAAATGGTTCTAAGCTGAAACTGATGGATATCACAGATGTGTTTGGTTATCGCCATGATGGACACCCAGGTCCATACCGGAGCTTGGATCCCAACAAGGTGACAAAGCGGGGACCAAACGGACAGCCCCCACCACAGGACTGCTTGCACTGGTGCATGCCAGGACCTGTTGATACATGGAATGAGCTTGTGCTTGAGATCATGAGGAGAGAGTTTGACGGAGCTTGAAAGACATCTTGCAAGGTAGTCATACATAGTTCTAATTCACAATTTTTTGCTAGATCGATAGATACATGCCTTCAGACAACAAAACAAGATTGGGAGCATTCAGTTTTGCTTCGGTTATGTTTGGTTTCTTTGTAATCACTTTGTACATGAATTCGTAAGAATTAATTGGACGTGGAGAGTTTACATGTTCTCCCGAGCTGGGCATGAGACAGGGTCATAGGAGAAGCCCAGTACCACGGAATGCATTGTCGATGTTTTGTATACTTATAACATTAATTGTCAAAAGAATATGGATGTATGTAGAGCAGTTCTTAATCAAATTTCCATATTCAGACTGCATTGTTGCCGGTGGATCTGTGATTGTTTCTTTCAAATAATTTGCAGCTGAAATAGGAATCCAACGGTCAACTTCGTTAATCTCAATTGGTAAAAGACATTAGTATTCACTTTTTAAACCTGGATAGTTGGATGTGTTTCTATTATTCTACAATTTTTCTGAGTAAATGTGGTTGTTGAAACTTAGGCCACGTTGGAGCTTGGGAATTTACTGTGGGGTTCATTTGGTAAGGTTTTTAGATAATTTTTAAACATACAATGGTTCAATAGTTTCATCAAATACTTTCTAATAACTACTAGTTTCTTAAAATCAAAAGGCATTTAGAACCATTATTACTTTACATTTCCAAAAGTAGTTTCTTAGAAACAAAAGGCTTTTGGAATAAATTTTGATTTGATAATTTATTTCTATATTTAAGAAGAAATATGAGTAAAATAATAATCAAGTCTTAAGTGAATATATGATGAAAAAATTAAAATGTTAATAAAAATTTTGAATATTCATATTCGCATTTAGAATTTATTACAATATTTGAATCCATAATTGTATTCAGAAAATGCTACAAAACAGTATTCATATTTATATCTGACTGAATCTATAAAACAAACTTTCGTATTTGGAAAAATCAAGATGTTCTATCCTAACATCCATAACAATATCACAATCCTACTTAGTGGGGGATTTGTGCACCTAGAAAGTACAAGAAATGATTTGATGAGAATCTTATTTCCTATTGACTATACAAAATATAGGTGTTTGTGCACTTGACCAGAAATGATTTCAAAGAAAATCTATTTCCTTTACTTTCTGAAGTATATAATAACCAAATCTTTTCATTTCTCACCCCCCTCTCCTGTGGAATTTCAGTAGATTCTCTTCCTCTCCCACGTTCTCCTCCTCAACCCGTCGACGCCTTTCCTCTATGTCCTAAAACCGTCGATGGAAATCAGTCTCCCCCGTGCCCTGATCCACCGACGCAGCGTCGTCGTCTTTTCCCTCCGACGCAGTGCCATCGTCGACGTCCTCAACCTGCCGTCGTCTTCCACCTCCGACGCAGCGCCATCGTCTTCCACCTCCGATGCAACGCCGTCATCTTCATCCTCAACCCGCCAACGCCCGTCTTCCTCTCCCCCGTGCCCTATCCCACTGACGCAACCCTTCCTCCTCCACCTCCCACTGACGCCCGTCTTCCTCTCTCCCGTGCCCTATCCCACTGACGCAATCCTTCCTCCTCCACCTTCCGCTGACACTCTCCCCTGTTGGTATGATTGAAGGCTTTATGCAGGTGAAATAATCGTTGTTTTTTGTGCCTTTATGCGATTCATTTTTGTGCCTTCTGTTTTTTGTGTCGTTGACAATTTTCTGGTAAGATTGTAATTCAACTATCCAAATTTCTAGTAAGATTGCAATTCAACTATTCATTTTTGTGCAAACAAGGGAGTGCAGTGTCCTGTTCCATTTTGGAAAATGAGAAGTTGAATGGGAGCGACTCATTTGGGAATTCTGTTGTAGGATGGGAGTGTTTCTGTTGTCAGTTCATTTCTCATATGTTTTTCAAAATTTTAGTCTGATTGCTCAGTTCAATTCATTTCAACTAAAATTTTCGTCTTTTATTCTCAAGTTCAAATGCTCTCTTCTTATTTTCCAACGTGAAAAGCTTTCATCTTTTTCCTTTTTTGATTTTTTTTTTTATGACAATAATGACAGCTACACTTATTACGAATGTAACCAGGGACATTTGAGGCATTCATCAAGTTGAGATTTGACACAAACAAGCATTTTCACATTAATAAAGCAGGGAGTGAAGTCTCCTGCACCTATAGATTAAAAAAAAAAACAAAAACTGCAGATACAGTAACTCCCAACAACCCCCATTACCCACCCATCAGTCATCACCAGGTGCAAAGAATGAGGAGCATCTGCCCGTTACTTACTGCACAGTAGCACATGCTTCTGCTTGCAGTTCATTCATTATGTGTTGCATACTGCAGATTAGCATTTGTACTGTAATTCCAAGCAGAGAAGCTTGCACTTGCTCATGTACTATTTTACATTTGTACAAGTTCCATAACACATCCAACTCAGCATTAGTGAAAAGCCTGAATAAATAGCTTGCTTCTACATGCAGTCTAGATTCATCAGGATTGGTTAAGGTATAACCTTTGAAATTGAAATGTCTTACCACATGAAGAAATATTAATTAGGTGCTCCATTGTCCTGTTGAACCAAAACTTGACATAGAATATCTCAGTATGTGTCAGGTGGTGTGAAATTGTAGGTTTATGAGACCCAAACACCCGTTTTACAAATCTTGAAAGCTCAAATCCTCTACATGGCATAATATATGAAATACTCATTGAAGAGATTCTCAGTTCAGATCAAATATAGATTACGTTGAGAATTTGAACATGGTTTTTTTATGACAATAATGATTTTCATCTCTCATGTAAGTGTAGCTTAAGCAAACTTGGATTTTCTCTTATTGATTTTCATTATTTTTTTACGTGATTATTGTATTACATATATATACTTATTTTAATTGTATACTTCTTTTCTTGGAACTATATATGGCTAAAGAGAGTAAGAAAAAGATTGAAGGAGGGAGAAGTTATACAAGTTGGAGTATAAAGGGTGATGAAATAATATTAGACATTCTTTGTGAAGCTATCAAAGAAGGAACAAGAAAAACTACCGATGTAAAAATAAGATCAGAGACTTGGATTGAAACAATTAAAAAGTACAATGAGAAGACCAAAGTCAATATTATGAGAAAAATGTGGACAATAGAATGAAGACATGGCGTAGCATATATAAGAATTACAGTACAATTAGTCGTCAAAGTGGATGGGGTTGGAACTTTGTGCATGGTCATACAGATATTCCTGATGAAGTATGGGAGGAATTTATAGAGGTTAGATTTATTAGACATTAGTTTGAATTTTGAAGTTTATTTTCATTTATAGATAAATATGTTTTTTATTTGTGATATTTTTATTGTTTTAGAAACGTCCGGAGTGTGTACCGTGCAAAGGAAAGTCATGTCTGATTTATGACCAACTTCGGACAGTGTTAGAGAGTAACATTACTACAGGAGATTCAAGTATACAAGCCTTTGATTTTAGAAGAACACAAAAAGAAGATGTCAATTTGAGTGGAAATGAAGATAATATTGAGAAATTTGTACTGATGAGCACTCAAATTCCTATAGACTTGGATTCTTTGACACAACAAGACTCTCCCATGTGTATAAGATCTACCACTCAAGTATCATCTAGAAAAGGAAAGAGACCTCGTCCACACGCAGAGTCACAAAAAACTATCTCTCTAACAATAAAAGATATGACAGTTGCATTTGTTAGTTTTTGTGAAAAAGAAGATGAGAATAGTTCAAAGAGAACGAAAATAATGGAAAAAATAGCCACAATTGAACAAGAAAAATTTGAATGGTCTAAAAAGCAAGCAGTTGGGCAAGAAGCATATGAAATTTTGCTTGCTCTTCCTGATCTTGAGGAGATGGATAGATTTAAAGCTATGAAACTCTTTGAGAACAATGAAATGAGAAATCAATTCTTTTGTCTACCTGAAGAGATGAAGCTCAATTGGTTAAAGTTTCATTTGAACATAACATGAAGTAGCAAATGAAACTTATATTTTGATGATCGTTTGGGCACATTGTGGTAACTTTTTGTATTATTGCACAAGTCACTTTTTGTATTAGTACACATTACGGTAACTATTATTATTGGTGTACAAGTCACTTTATGTATTGAAACACATTATGGTAACTTTTTATTTGTGTTTATCTTTTTGGCAATTACAAACTCAAATCATTGCATTTGTTTTTTATTTATTATGGTTGTCTTATATAATGAATGATATTACAGGTACTGCTTTTCTTTCGATAGAATCAAACGAGAATGTTAGATTCTTGTTGTGTTGCATGGAGGAGGAGGAGGAAATACAAAGAAAAAAAAGATCTATATTGCATTCAATGTCAAATATTATTTTTGGTGCAGCAAGTATTCTTAATAATAGCTTAATAGCAACAGATTGAATTTATAGTAAAGAAGGGTAAGATTATGTAAGAAGATTATTAGATCCTTCGTTACCGAATCAAGCCTATAATTGTAGGAAAATTTATCGAATGAATCAACATGTTTTCTTAAAGTTTTGGAACTTATTAACGACCGAAGGAGTGATCAATGATGGTAAAAACATTACAGTGGAAGAGCAACTCGCAATGTTCCTTGTTACAGTTGGACAAAATCAGAGATACGGTGTAACAAGAGAACGATTTCGTCGTTCTGCTTGGACTGTCAGTATTTATTTCAATCAGATGCTTAATGCTATATTACAATTAAGTGATAAACTTCTGGTTGATCCCGCACCATCTGTTCCTAGTAGAATCCGCAATGATCCTAATGTCTTCCCATATTTTAAGGTAACGTTTTGTTTTAATGTTTTTGTTATACTTTGGGATAATTCATTGTTTTTTTTTTTGTCTACAAAATTTACAGGATTGTATTGGTGCTATCGATGGCACGTATGTTAATTCAACAATTTTTAGAGAAGAAAATGCAAGGTTTAGGAATAGAAAAGGTGATCTCGCACAAAATGTTATGGCAGTATGTAATTTTGACATGGAATTTATTTATGTTCTTAGTGGATGGGAAGGATCAACAGCTGATGCTCGTGTCCTTCAAGATGCATTAACTCAGCCAAATGGTTTTCAAGTTCCTTCAGTTAATTTTAATCATGTTACGTGTTTGATATATAAACAATAATTACTAATATTGAATTTTTTTCAGGCAAATTTTATTTGGTAGATGCTAGTTATCCAAATCGACCTGAATTTATATGTCTATTTCGTGGTGTTAGATATCACTTGAGTGAGTATGATGTTGATCGGTTACCAACTAATGCTACAGAGAACTTTAATTATAGTCATTCTCAATTAAGGACTGTAATCGAGCACACATTTGGAGTGGTAAAACATCGTTTCGTTATTCTTCGAGGTTACATGCCATTCCCTTTTGAAACACAAGCTAAGATTGTTTTAGCATGTTTTTTGCTTCATAATTTTATTCGTAAAGCGGATCGTGAAGATTTACTTGAAGATCTTGAAGATGAATTAGAAGAAATTTTGGAAGCCAATCTTCTAGAAATGGCTTCCAAAAATTGTTCAAGAGTTGGACGAGGAAGAAGAAATATATAATGGTATTGGATTAACTCAAGAACAAAAACAAGAAAAAGCAGATCAAATGCGTGAAAATATCAGGAATTCTATGTGGCATGATTGATTATTATAATTTATTTCTAAGAATTTGTAATGTTATTTGACCTTTTGTATGACTCAAATTTATATTTTGAGAGATATTTGATTGAATTTTAAGTTAATAATTATGAAATTATCAATGTCTGCTTTACTTTGAAATCTGTTGATAAGCGCAAACACCTATATTCTAGTTTCCTTTGTTTTCCTGAATAGACACAAACAGCAGGAAATTGGTCAACAGGAAATCAGTTTCTCTTACTTTTCATTTCCTGGTAAATCCCGTTGACTCTGAAATTTTATTTCCACGCACAAATAGGCCCTTAATGTCCTATAATGGATCAACGATGAAGATTGTTTTCTAGTCTATTTAAAGAAGTGGACCTATTGACTGAGGAATTGACTTTCCACATTATCCAATTTATGCCGTGAACTTGGTGGATGCATAAAGACAAGAAATAGATCTCCTTTTTTTTTATGTGGGCCGGGGATTGTGGTGGGGTTGGGGGTGGGGCGGGGTTGGGTTTGTGTGGGGGTAGACATGGAAAACGGGCCGGGCCGGCCCAGGCCCGCCTGGCCCGGCAAAAAGCCCCCCGGGCTGGGGGCCCGCCGGGTAGGCCCAGTCCGGCCCGCACGACTACTAGCCGTTGCTACTGTAGCAACGGCCATTTTTTATTTTTATTTTTTTTAAAATTCCTAATTTTTACCTATATATACCCTCCTATACCTTTCATTTTTTCCATAACTTTCTCAACTCTCCTCTACGAAATTCTCAAGTTTTCTCTACAAGTCTCTTAAGTTCTTGCTCTACCTATGGATTCTGCCCGGTCTTCTGCTCTCCAAACTCCGGTCTTCTGCCCGGTGCCCCTATGGATTCTGTCCGGTCTTCTGCTCTCCACACTCTGGTCTTCTGCTCTCCAAACTCCGGTCTTCTACCCGGTGCCCCGGTCTCCACGCAACATCTGTGCCAGCAAATCAAAATTTCTTTACTTCTAATCCCTCCAATTTCTTTACTTCTAATCCCTCCAAATTCTTTACTTCTAATCCCTCCAAATTCTTTACTTCTAATCCTTCCATTTTTGGGTTTTGGTTATTTTGGGTTAAGGGTTATTTAAATGGCAAATTTTGATAATATTAATACACAAGATTATATCCCTAGTATGGAATCAGATAAT
>JAMKQA010039950.1:0-14384 GCA_024699735.1 Posidonia australis | reverse complement strand
AAAACGGCCTACCGTTTTCCGCTTCTGCAGAAAAACGATCCAAGCCTCCATCACCCTTTTCTCCCCAAGTGGGAGTAAGGATTGGACCCACCACAACAGCTACTAAAATCACCAAATAAACATGGGGTGTAGACCTCCAAGTCTACTTCAAAACCCCTCAAACAAATCACAAATCCATTAAACATGTCATTCTAGAGAAAATTTAGAAGCCCTAAAACTCATAAATAGCTACTGTAGCATGTTTCCACAAATTACCACGAAATTCGCATAAAATGCCCACAAATCAGTATATTAACATTATAAACATGCTATTCTACATAATCACATCATTTCCACATTTTATCATTATTTTTCATGCATTTATCATGCCTTTTCCACACATTAGCCCTACTGTAGCATGCTGCAACAGGGAATAGGGACAGAGAGAAGGGGCGGGACGCGTACCTGGCTAGCTCCCCGCGCACGAAGCCGTAGCAGCCTCCCTCACGCACTGCCTCCCGCAGCCGCGCGAACCCGCACTGCCTTCGCATGCACTGCCACCTGCACGCGCTGCCTCCCGCAGCACCCGTAGCCCCCCGCACTGCCGCACACACCCCTGCTCCTCCTCAGCCGTGCGAACCCACTGCGCACAGTCTCCGCACGTAGCCGCACGAGCTCGCAGCACCCGCAGCCCCCGCACGCAGCCGCACACTCCCCTGCTCCTCCTGCCTCTCCCTCGGCCAAGCACCTCCCTAAATAGCCTTTCGCAAGCAACTGCCTTCAAGAATCCCGTCGGCTCTTCCCCAGCTACGGAGGGGACGGATCAGCAGCTCACAGGCATGGAAGAGAGGGCTCACGGGTGGAAGGAAAAAGGCAGCTCACGGGCGGAAGAGAAACGGGCCAAATAAATGCTCCGCACCCTGGGAAGAGAAAATGGGCTTTTGACTCAGTCAAAGGCCAAGTCCAAGCCCAAGTGGGTCCCATAGCAGGACCGACCCACTGGCCACAGAAAACACACCACAGGGGAGAAACCAAGGTACAAAACACAGAGAAGCAACCACTACCAACACATAACTGGATTCACCATTAATAAACCATGCACAAATAATCACAAGAAATTCCATGGTTTAAAAATAAATGGAAAAATGCAGGCACAGATGTTACATTATTACACAGTATCTACTTATAGGGTTCCTGATTGAACTGTCAATATTAGATTATCATTATTATATTATGGAATACCAAACATATTATAGCTATATGTTTTGGAACAAATATGTATTATGGAGGGAGTTCCAAATTTGACAGCCAATTCATTGTGTCCATAATATAGCTGAACAACAACATAATATTGATGAACCAAGATATTCTTTCTGGTATTAAGTATATATGATGTAACTTTTATGAGTATTTTTGTTTTTAAATATTTATACGCATTTTTATCTATTATTTATGTTTCAGAATATTTTTATTAAGTCCATATAGTGTATTTGACTATGATATATGTTTAGAAAGTTGATCTAAGCAGTCTTAAATGTAGATTATTGTTTACTTTAATTTATTTTAGTGTTTCAAAGCAAAATTCGATGTTTTTGATTATTTCCATGAACTTCCGTTAATTTATCATATTTCCACCGATATTTCTACCATTGTCTGACACGTTTTTTATTTTTATCGAATCGAAGTCTGACACGAAATCGATGTTTGGAACCATGATACTTACACATGACAAGTACCAAAATAATCCAAGACACATGGTCTAAAGTTCTCATGCGACCAAATATATATTAAGGTTAAAGAGATAAATCAGGCCAACTAAGGAATAACCTTAGATACTTGGACATGAATAACAGCACAGATACTAGTTTTTAGTTTCTAAAGATTGGCACTGGATGATGCTTATTTTTCTTAATAAGAATAATCCTACCCTTCCCTAAAAAAATATATGATATGGGCATTCACATGGGTAAGGTAAACTTACTTTTAGAAAAGTACAAATCAAATCCTTATGGGATTTTTTATTAAGCCAACTTGTTTGTCCTTCTATTGTTTTACCATTATATCTGTTTCTTTTGTTTTGACAGAATGTATGATGCTAATATATTGGTCCCAACATTTTTGTAAAATGCATGAACTTTTCAACTGAAACTTGGTTTTCCATAAAATCTTTTTGGTTTTCTTGTTTGAAGAGAAGCCATAGGTGGGTTTGGACACAACATTTATGTAGTTTTTACCCTGCTTTTCTCATCTTCTCTGTTTTGTTTCATTGAAACCTTAGTGATGATCACACAACATTGAAGGCTTTTGCTAAGAGTATGTACAAAAACCTAGCAACAAGACAAAATTGGTGGTGGTAGCCATGGTTCTTAACATTGATTGTTGAAATTTCACCAACACTTGTCGGTTTAGCAAAGTGGGGAAATGATATATATAGGTATTTTTGTGTTTACTGAATTTCGATGGATATGTCAGCCACATGTTGATCAAGTCAATCGACATGGGTGAATTTTAAAGCAACAAAAATGCATGTTGTTCGACATGCCTCTTTTCACATACTGACAAGGTTCCTTGAGGCTTGGACTGCTCCTCGACTTTTCGTTGTCGATCCATGCTTCCTTGAGGCTCGGGCTACTACTGATGTCACCAATCCACCTCTTCAGTTGCTGTTGTACTCCGATCATCGCCGTTTCTCGAACTTGGGTTGCTTTTTGGCTTTTTGCCGCCGATTGATGCTTCCTTGTGTTTTGGGCTTCTCATGTGGTCATGTTGTGCATGCTGCATGGTTGGGCATTCTGGGAGGAACATAGGTGTTATGCCCATCACCCTTGAGAAGAGGAAGATGACTTTAAATTAGACAAAACTACCCTAATACATGTTTTCCCATGCTTACAAAGATCTAATGTATGTAAAAATCAGTAAGGCTAAGTCAAGTTCATATCGAACTTCGATAAGTTGAAAAATAGATACGTGTCGGCAAAATATCGTTATGTCGGTATTATGTCGTGAAAACACAGTAAAAAAATCTACGTTTAGAAGACTTCCATGTCAATATCGTATTAGAGTTGTGTCAGTAAATTGATAATAAAATACGTGTCGGTGAAATTTCGATAACACACGTTGACTTTTGATACCATGAACTAAATCAGTAGTGCTTAATCTAACGTATATAAAGATTTAATACATGTTTATTTTTATTAATAGATTTAAGTTATAGATCTAATACATACATAAAAATAAAATAAATTTTAGTAGATCTAATTTCTAAATCTAACATAATCATAAAAATACATTATGATATATCAAAAATTGAAAATCTATATAAAGATCTATGAAAATATGAAGTTCTTATTTTGTTTGAAAACTTAGATCTAAGGTTCTTGTTCTTAGGTATTTGTTTAGTAATGTTTTTTACAAAATTAGTAAAAAATCATCATAATTTGAAATAAAATTCAAAAAAATCAGTAAATATTTAAATAATAATAAAAATCATTATAATTCAAAATAAAATTTAAAAAATTGGTAAATATTTAAAAAAATCAGTAAATATTTATGAAGCTAATAAAATTCTTGATAATGTGAAATAAAATTTAGAAAAACATGGAAATTTTAAAATCTAAAAATGGGAAATAAAATTTTAAAAACCATGAAAAACTTAAAAAACTAATAATTGGAAATATAATTGAAAAAATAGAGACATTTTGTAAAAGTCATGAATTTTTTAAGTAATTTTTATATTTCAACATGTTCATATTAAGTGTATGTAGGATTTTTAATATAGTACTTGTCTAGAAATTGAATCTTAGTAGTCTTAAATGTATATTATTGCTTTAGCTTATCTTAGAGCTGTAAATCAAAATTCAAAGTTTTTTGACTAATTTTGTGGATTTTTGTAAATTTACTGCATTTCCACCAATGTTCGTTATGTTTCTTATTTTCATTAGACTGAAGTTTGACACGAAATTGACATTTGGAACTTTAGTGGTAACTTGGTTACTTGTGAGACTAGGTAGGAAATTGACGGTGGTATGTGTTGTGATGTATGTATTCCCTTAGGTGTAGAGGTGTAAGTGCAATATGTCAACATTACTATATCTATATCTAGTCCATCCATATATTCAAATACGTCATTATGTCAATTTTCAAATTCTATTGGTCATTTTACCCTTTTTACTAGTTTGCTAAAATTTAGGAACAGATTTATTTAATTCTGAATTTTGTGTAAATTATCAAGTTGGTTTCTTCCTTAATATTTGTTATTAAATATGCATCTAATGGTTAGGCTGGTGTTTATGAATTGCTGTTGATGGTGCTCATTTGAAAATATTTCTGTTTTTCAGGGGATGCACTCATGTTTAATAACATTAATTTCAAGGTGAGCAAGTGTTTAGTTTTGCTGTACTCTATATTCCACTTGACTATCCACTTGTTATTTCTTTTTAATTTTCCTTTACAATTTGTTGATAAGTTTTCTCACCTTCTGTAGAATATTCAAAGACTCCACGCAGAAGACTGTTCGCCTTCCTATTCTGGAGGAGGTTTCAATTTTATCTCTGGTGGTTTTATTGCTCTGTGCAGCGTTTGCAATACTTTGGGCTGCAAATCAGCATGCATCAGTTGCATGGATTGGTCAAGATACACTTGTAAGATATTTTTTCTGTTAATCACTGGCTCTCTTGTAATTCCTTGTTTACTTATTTATCATTTATTTAAAATATTTGTCTTTTTTCAAAAATATCTAGGGCGTTTCCTATATTTAAAACTTGTTCTCTTTCATGTATTGTTTTGAAGTACTATTCATTTGCAGGTTCAAGACTAATGTTGACATGATATTCTGTATAGTTTTTCCAGGAGGAGTATTAGGGCCTGTTCGGGTTATCCCAGTAAACCATTGAAATTACAATTTTCCACAGGATTCTAAACCACAGTTTAAAATACAAAGAAAGAGGCATTTAGAAGGAATTCCATGCTCTGTTTTAAATTATTTTAAATCTTCCACTTGCATGAAGTACTGCAGTTAAAGAAAAAGAGGTTGGACCATTTTTTTTTTCAACTTTCCATGTTTTTAGAGTGTAGGATTCCCACTCAGTCTCTTCATCCACCTCTTCTTCTCTATCTCCCCTTCCCAACTTCTCATCATTCGTGAACAAACTGGCTCATAGAGGGGGAGAAAGATGGGTGATGATCGAGATTTAGGAGCAGGGTCTATGGGTATTAATTTTTAATCGAAACACCAAATATTTTATTAAATTTATGATTTTCATTTCACAGTATTTCAAACACATGCACTTTAAAAGCAAAGAGTTATCTTTTTATTCGAATGAGCCATAAATAGACATATGCACTTGCACACACGCATGCATGTGGATGTGCACACACAAAAAGGACATTTTTTATGAATGGCATAATGGCTGCCCCTTGTGGCTATCATAAATCCTAGTTCAAGATGCCATATATTCCCAAAATTAAGCAAATCCCGTTGTTTAGACATGACCCATTATGGTGGGAGATCCTAGAGAATGTTGGGGTATCCTTAAACAAGGTTTTAACAATCGATTTCAAGTCGGATATCGGTGGAAACACGGTAAATTTACAGAAGTTCATGTAATTAGTCAAAAAACTTCAAATTTTCCTTTGAAATTCTAGAATAAGTTAAAGTAAACAATAATCTACATTTAAGACTACGTAAATCAACTTTTTAAACATGTATTATATTGAAATACGTTATATGGATTTAATACAAATATTCTAAAGCATAAATAATATGTAAAAATGCTTACTAAATGTTTAAAAACAAAAATATTCATAAAAGTTACCTCATATATGCTTAATATCAAAAAGAATGTCTTGGTTTATCAATATTTTCTTATTATTCAGTTATGTTGTGGTTAAGAAAAATGTGTTGTTGAAGTTGGGACTCCCTCTACAATACATGGTTATTCTAAGACATATAGTCATAATATATCTGGTATTGCGTAATATGATAATGATACTTCGACAATGATAATTGAATTAGGAACCCTATTAGTGGATATTGTGGAATAAATACTTATTGAGCCTGTTGAGAGAAGTAATCTTGACTTAGGGGGACCTTGATGAGGTTGTTGTTCATATTCTGTTTGTGGTGGTGTATAGTTGAAGATAGAGCTTATATTTCATTCACTTTGTTGGCTTGAAATATAGGAGGATGAAGTTCTCGTCCATCTACTTTCAGAGGTATAATCTGATTGTCTATAAGAACGATCTTTAAAAGAATTGTAGTCATAAGGGTCTGTAGGATCATTGATATTCAAAGAGTCAAATGACTCTAATAAACTTCCCTCAGTATGACTGCTTTAAGAAGCTGAATCTTGTGCTGTCTTTACGAGATTTTCTTTTATAATAATACGACAAAGGATCAAGATGGTTATCGAGTTTCATGATATTCATCTTGAGTGGCATGTGTGAATTCATCTTCTCCTATGAATGGACTAAGTAGTCTTTGACTTTCTCCTCGTAGATCTCTAGTTCCAAGTTGAGTTGCATTTCCACTGTCACCACCTTCATCATCATCAGGTGGTTGTGAGGTACTATCTGTATCACTCACTATCTAAATCTGGATTCTATTATGAGAATGTTTTGATGAACTGATTAATTCTTCAACATCAATATTCATTTCAGCAATTCTTGAACTTGATTTATCTTGTTCTTCATCTAGTACTGATTGTTCATTTTCTTGCAATCATTCTAGTATAGGACTTTCATATTCGCCCTCATTATATATATATGTCAAATCAATTGGGTCTAAGTGATCTTTATTTTCTCCTTCTCTGATATGTTTTATTTTCAGTCTCATGTTATAATGCACAAATATAAGATCATTTAATCTTTAAGTTTCCAATCTGTTTCTTCTTTTCGTATGGATAAGATTAAATGTGTTTCAATTTCTTTCACATCTTGAAGCTGAGTTAGTTTGAGATAAATCTTTCTTGCAATGTTTCTCAAATTTGAAGTATTAGTTCTATTCAGTATCCACCATTCACTTGAAATATGATATTAGATTATTAATGTAGTACTCATATTGTGATGTAATGTTATGAAATAAAATAAATAATATACAAATCCTTATCTAGAGTCATCAAAATACGATTACGAATCGCTTGAGGATCTTCAAATCCGAACATTTGGTTCCTAAAGTATTTAATTTCATTCAACGCTTTTATTTGATTGTCTACATTTGGTTCCAATTTCTTTATTATCAATCTCATAGAAGATAGTAAATCTGTACGATTCCCAAGATATGATCGTATTGGTACTCTGGGTTCAGATAGTATGCTATATTGATAAAGAAAAGTAATTAAACAATCAATTATAATGTAAATATAATTACGACAAAGATAAATATATATATTAAACTACTTACTAGTTTCATGTAAAGGGTGAAGAAATATGTTAGACCATCTTTCTTCGATAACTTCAAGTATCATTTGGCTGATCTGTATGTTGCATCTTTTACTGCATCTTTCATCAACTTCATTGCCTCGTAGAAAAAATCTATTGTAGGTTTCTTATTAACATCCATCATGCGAAGAACCTTTGAAACCAGCTTCATTATACTTTCTACCTTTCGAATAACTTTTCAAAAACACTGACTTTTAATTATAGAATTTATTTTCTTACTAATTGAAGTATCATTCTCATGATATTTACACCAGACTTGTGAATTAAATATGTACTTTAGACTGCTTCTTTCATCAATCATCGATTGGAGAGCAATGTAATTTGCTGCAAATCAAGTAACTCCATGCTGAATCAATTCATCACCACAACACTTAAGTGACCTCATAAAGGCTAATCGGTAGGAGTGGTTGTAAATAAAATTTGTTACAACCTTTGCTTCTCTAATAGTTTTCTCCACCAGTTTTGTCCTACCAAAGTTCTTGAGTATCAAATCAATACAGTGAGCAGCATTTGATGTCCAATAGATAGGATAGTTGGAAATAATTTTTTCATCACTTTTTTAAAAGTACTGTCATTATTGGTGACAATTTAAACCACTTTTGACGGTCTCACTTGGTTAATGACTTCCATTATTTGCTTATAGAGATATCTATGATCTCTGATAACATCAAAAGCATCAATGGACTTTAAAAAAATTGAACCACCATCACAATAGACTACGAAGTTGATAATCTGTTTCCTAGTAGTGCTTGTCTAGTCATTACATATAATAATGATCCTATAGGTTGGCCATTATCGTTTCAATTTGTCAATGTAGCTTTCTAATTCCTTCTTTCTGATTTAAGATACTTGTTCATTATATAATAATTAGTTGGTACTTTTACTCATACTTTCTCTAACTGCTACATCATGCATATGTTGTAGATATGGTTTTTTTGTAGTATTTGTCGGAATAACATTGAAATACATATATTTGGTCATAGCTTGACCAACTCTCTTTGGCATTTCCAAACATACCTTTGGTATTTTTCTGCTTAAACTTTTCGGTTCTATATGTTGCTGAATCTAGATTGTCATACCTTTGACTGTTTGTTCTAATCATTCTTGTAATGTCTTTATCCGTATCTTTCTGTGCATTGTCACTGTCACTTCTACTTTCTCTGACAATTTAGAACCATGGAATCTTTGAATTTGCTCTCTGTCATTTTTCATTTCTTGACTCTATTATAGCTCTCCCATACATCTCTCTTATCTTGTGTTTTACAATATAGAGGATACATTGTATCCTCATCTGAATATAGTACAGTAATGAACTTACGTTCTCCTTCATCAAACAAAATCTTCTTAAATCTTTCATTTCTTTTCGTTCTATCACTTTTCTTGGATTTTGTGTTCTTTTATAACTCTTTCATCCGATCACGAACAACAGTTGGGCATGATTTACACCTATTGACATTACTATATCCACCATTAAGATGTTGCATTCTATTTTCTATCTGTCGTTGTTGACAGCATGCTCATGCAACCATCTTGAGTCTTCAGATCTAGTAACTCTCTCCTTATTGTCACTTCCATTACTTTGAGATCTATCAAAACTAGACATTGTGAAGATTGAAAACAAAAAATTCCATACTTCGGTGGTTGCAAGAAACTGAAGAACTAGTTTTAGATGAAGAACAATGTAAACCAAGTTCTAGAATTGCTAATGAAATGAGTATTGATGTAGAGGAATATATGAGCTCATCAGAACATCAGGACGTTCTCGTGGACATACTCTGGGTTTAGGGGGTAACATTAGCGTAGATGATGACGATGGCACATAATCGCTAAATGACGATAGTAGTGTTATTAGAGATGTAGCCCCACTTGTAACAGAAGAGATACGAAAATAGAAAGAGATACAGAGGCCATTTAACTCATTTACATGGGTGGATGCCTTCACACATGCTACACAAGATGAAGATCATGAAGTCTGACCAGAAATTCATTATCGACGAAAGGGTCATCGTGATTAACAACTAGATGAAGATTCTTAAAGTTATCGTACAAAAGGATCTTTGTTAGACTCACTTGACTCTTTGAGTATTCCTGATCCTAGAGATCCTTATGTAACATCTGGGTCTGATTATCCATTTTCATTATAAACCATGTAATTATTTGTAATATTGTGTTTAATGGTTTATTAATGGATAATCTGTTGTTTCTTAGCTGTGTGTAGTTGTGGTTGGCTTTTTGTGCATCTGCCTGTGATTTGGGACACATGTAGAGTCCGATTTGAGAATGCACAGTTGTCTCGGTTTGCGTGTCATTCTTTACTCTTTTCTTTTCTTCCTCTTTTTCCTTCTTTCTCTCGCGAGCCACGCCCTTCCACCACTGATCTCGTCCTCTTCTTCTTTCTCTTCTTCCACCCGTGCCACGAGCGACGGAGGCCCGTGCCTCCCCATCTCGTCCGATGGGATGGGTGGTCGGCGCCATGTGGATGGTGGCGGAGATAAGAGAGGGAGGTAGTGGGCAGTGCAGAGGAAGTGTGCGGCGAGAGAGGAAAAGGAAGAGAAGAAAGGGTGTTGAGGTGCGCGTGTAGGAGGAGGTGGTGAGCCGTCCGTGCGTTCCGCCGGAGCTTGTGGAGGCTTGCTGGAGTGTGGTAAGGGTCGCCTGTGGCCTGAGTGAGGTACACGATCCTTCTCCTCCTTCCGTTCTGTCTTTGGGTTAACAATAGATTAAATGCATGAAAATCGTGTTAAATGCATGAAAAATTGTAAAAAATCATAATATGATTGGAAATGAGTTTTATGATGTATTTGTGTAAGGATCATGCTAGTTTGTGCGGATTTTGGGCGTTTTGTAGATTTTTTATCTTAAATGTTTTAAGGTTTATTTCTGAGCATGATTCCTTTGCAAATTTATATCTTTTTTGTGTGGTTGATAAAATCTTGATTGGTTTGTTGGGTTTTGAAGTAGACTTGAGGGTCTACACCTTTTGTTTTTATGAGAATTTATGATGTTTGTTTGGGAGGTCTGATTCTTACTCCCACTTGGGGGAGAGAATGAGGACGGTGGCTGGGGAGTTTTCTGCAACAGCAGAAAACGGTATGCCATTTTTTGGTTCGGCATACCGTTTTGCTCCCAGCGGTACTCCACGTTTTTGGCTTTGGACGACCGATGGATATCGGTCGACCGTTTCCCCGCTGTTTAAAAAATCTGACAGAGATTCGGCATACCGAAGAATTTCGATATACCGAATCAGGGGATTTCGGCATACTGATTTGGGAAAGCGGTATGCCGATTTTGCTTGTTTTGTTAAAGCCTTTAATGTGGTTTTTAATGATGTTAAGTGGTTGTTTTCGTTTGATGGATGTATGTGATTGATGTTTGCCCCGTGTAATGACATGGAGGCATGTGGTACCCCAAATAATGGATTTGGATGTGGTTTTGGGTTTTGACCCTACAAAAGAATAAAATGGAAAATGGGTTTTGGAAAACTGCAAAGAGTTTTGGAACACTAATAATGTGTTAAGAAAAGATTGTGGTTTCGAGCTTTGAGCTGGTGTAGGCTGAGCCTGGGTCTTTGAGCCTAGTTGTTCGGGTCACCGCGCTCCTTGTAGTAGTGTAGGCTGAGCCTGGTCCTTTGAGCCTAGTTGTTCGGGTCACTGCCGGTGTAGGCTGAGCTTGGGTAGTTGTACCTAGTTGTTCGGGTCACCGAGCTCGAAGCGGTGTAGGCTGAGCCTGGGCCTTTCGACCTAGTCGTTCGGGTCACCGACTGAGGCGTCTTCCGACACGTATCTCAGTGCTCCTGTGAGGAACAGGAAATGTATGGCTTGTTGGTCGGGGCGGTGGCATCCCACACGGGGAATTCCATCGTGGCAATGCAAGATGGTTGGGGAAGGATGTCCTCACCTACTGCTTGTGTGCTAGGTTACCCCTGATCAAGGTAACAACAGTAATGAAAGTGGAAATGAATAAGTAAGTGTAATGTGTGTGTGTGGTCAGGATTGGACTTGTGAAATGGTCCTAGAATCCTGAAGAGAAATAATGATGTTTTAACCAGTTGCCAGCTAGTGTTTGTGTTTTGGTTTTGTGTCCAATGGGGCAGTGTGTTTTAGGCTGGATCTGGTTAGAATGTGTGTTTTGAAAGTGTGTTTTGGGAAGAATCCCTAATATTGAAAAATGGAATTGTTTTGGAAAAGGAAAATGTATTCCAAAAGGGTTTTGAAAGGAATGTTTGAATGAAAAGTGGTTTTGGAACGAATTTCCAAATATTTAAGTTAGAAAAGGATTTGGTTTGGGATTGAATTCCCAAGTGATTATTTAATAAAGAAAATGATTTTCAAAGGAGAAATCAAGTTTTGCAAATGATAGAAAACCAGTTTCTTTTGGTTTTGCCGAGTTTTCTTTGTAGCTGTGTGTTTTGGGGTGCGTATTGGGTGACTTAGATGTCACTCACGCGTGCTTTTGGTTTTCAGGTGCAAAACGCGTGCAGTCAGGTTCCGGTGCAGGAATTGGAGCTTCTAGCCGCACATCGAGATCCTAGAGGTGAGCTTTAGTTACAGTTCTATTGTTCTGTAATTTTGTGTAATTAGGCTTGTGATACTGTGTTTTGATAACGTGCCCGGGAGCGGGGCGTTACAAGAGTGGTATCAGAGCTGAGGTTACACCTAGAGCACCGACATGTTGATGTCCGATCTAGTGGCTCCTTAGGACTGTCGATAGAGGGTCGTGCACCTGAATTTTTAGGTTTGTTGTGTTTTATGGTGTCGACAGGAAGATGTCTCGCCGAGGCCACGGTCGTGGCAAGGTCCCTGTACCCGACTCCGGGATGGGAGAGGGTAGTGCATGGAAGGGGATGATACGTGAATTTGGCGAGATGATGTGGGGTTTTGCTTAGTCCTTTGGCAGCAGCGGCAATGATGCGGCGAAGGGAGACCCGTGGATCAAGCAATTCCGCCAGCTTGGTGCACCGACTTTTGATGGGCGCGGCACACTAGAGGAGTGTGAGGCTTGGTTCCTGAAGGTGGAGAAGATCCTTGAGGGGATTGAGTGTTCAGCTGAGAAGTGGGTCCGGATTGTAGCTTTCCAGCTCAAGGGTGCTGCAGATCAGTGGTGGAGGACAGTGCGCCGCACCAAATTCCCGAATGTGGACCTGCTGATGATCTCTTGAGATGAGTTCCGAGAGGTATTCTATGAGAGGTTTTTTCCTGAGTATGAGAGGGATAAGCTGGACCGAGAATTCCGGAACCTGAAGCAGGGTAGCCTGTCTGTGGCTGAGTATGAGTCGTCCTTCCTTCGGCTAGAGCAGTTTTCTCAAGCTGCAGTTTCTGAGAAGAACAGAGCCAAGAGATTTGTGGAGGGACTGAATCCTGTACTGTGATCCAGAGTTATTGGCTTCAGATGCCAGTGTTTAGCGGAGGCTGTTGAGCTTGCCTGCCGTTATGAGGATGATCGTAGGTTGTTTCAGGAAGAGTATCCCAAGAAGGAAAAGGGAAGAAAGTCTGTCTCTCGACCTTTTGTTTCTCGACCATCCGTTTCTCGACCGTCAGTGACGGGAGCGCCAAGTTCTGGGAGTTCTGGCTGCTCCGGGAAGAAGCGGAAGCAACGGCCTACGTCTGACAGAGAAGAGAGTGTGGGTTTCAACCATGTTGGGTCTAGTAGTGGCCCACAGATTGGACCGTGCTATGTCTGTAGTAGGATGGGGCATGTGGCGGCGAAGTGTTGGCAAAGGCAGAGGAATACGGACAGAGTAGTCTGCTACAACTGTGGGAAGTCCGGGCATTTCCAGAAGGACTGTCCCAGTCAACTTAAGCCAGCAAGTGATGCACCACATCAGCCGACAAAGGGGAGAGTGTTCTCCATTGCTGCCTCAGATGCGGGTCCATCTGGAGATGCGGTAGAAGGTGAGAATTTACACAGCTGAGTTGATAAGTCCTGTCCTGTAATTATAGATCCTATGTGTAATTGACATTATTTTATATTATGGTTATGGTATGTTGATTATAGGATCTTTCATTGTGGCTGATCGGATGACCCGAGTCTTGTTCGACTCTGGGAGTTCATTTTCTTTTGTCTCTGAGTCATTTGCTTCTGAGATTGGGACTAGACCAGCAAGGTTGGCTTTCCACCTAGATGTTGTCACTCCATTGGGGGAACACAGCCTAGCGTGGAGATTCTTGAGACCAGTTGATATTCGATTTGTGGACAGGAATTTTCAGGCCAGCTTGATCCTGATGGATATGCAGGATTATAATGTTATCCTGAGAATGAATTGGCTGGTACAGCATTCAGCTGTGATAGATTGTGCCAAGAGAAGAGTCCTAGCAGAGTGTCTAGGCCAAGGCTGGTGTATGGTACAAGGCACCAGACCTGGTGAGCTCAGAAAAGTGATTTCTACTCTCAAGGCCTATCATCTTTTGGCAAGAGGTAGTGTGGGCTATTTGGCCTGTGTGAGTTTCTACTTCGCCTGTGGTCAAGATTCAAGACTTGTCGGTGGTAAGGGAATATCCCGATTTTTTTCCAGAAGAGTTGCTTGGAATGCCACCGCACAGGGAAGTGGAGTTTGTGATTGATCTGGCGTCGGGTTCAGGACCTATTTCCAAGGCTCCGTACAGGATGGCACCTGCTGAGTTAAGGGAGCTTCGGAATCAGCTGCAAGAACTGATGGATAAGGGATTCATTCGTCCTGGTGTTTCACCTTAGGGAGCACTGGTTCTGTTTGTGAAGAAGAAGGATGGTTCGCTTCGGCTCTGTATAGATTACCGGATGTTGAAACAGATCACTATTAAGAACAAGTATCCACTGCCTAGGATCGATGATTTGTTCGACCAGTTGCATTGGGCATCGGTGTTTTCTAAGATAGACTTGAGATCTGGATACCATCAGTTGAGGATTAGTGAGCCAGATGTGCAGAAGACAGCTTTTCGCACCCGTTATGGACATTATGAGTTCTTGGTTATGTCATTCGGGTTGACGAATGCTCC